>PVIH01012069.1:0-65456 GCA_004025045.1 Sigmodon hispidus
ATGGCTCTGCGCTACCCTATGGCCGTGGGCCTCAACAAGGGCCACAAGGTGACGAAGAACGTGAGCAAGCCGAGGCACAGCCGGCGCCGCGGGCGCCTCACCAAGCACACCAAGTTCGTGCGGGACATGATCCGGGAGGTGTGCGGCTTCGCGCCCTACGAGCGGCGCGCCATGGAGCTGCTCAAGGTGTCCAAGGACACCTTGGTCAAGTTCGTCAAGAAGAGGGTGGGCACGCACATCCCCGCCAAGAGGAAGCGCGAGGAGCTGAGCAACGTGCTGGCGGCCATGAGGAAGGCGGCGGCCAAGAAGGACTGAGCCCCCCATCACCCCAGCCCGACCCCAATAAAGCCGCTCCCGCCGGGGGGAAAAAAAAAAAAAAAGAGACTGAACCTTTTTTTTTAAACTTTATTTATTTATTTATTTATTTATTTATTTATTTATTTATTTGCCTTGGTGTTTGCCTGGAACTGGAATTACAGACAGTTGTTAGCTGCCATGTGGGTGCTGGGAATCGAACCCGGGTCCTCTGGAAGAGCAGACGGTGCTCTTAACCGCTGAGCCATTTCTCCAGCCCCCGAGACTGAACATTTTTAATGTGTTGGAATTTGTAAAGACTGTGGTACTTTTAAAGTTTGTAACATGTTGTATAATGTAATGTTAATACAAAGTCTTGGGGATAACAAGAAAGGAAAGGTTATGTTTAATAAACTATCAACTTGTTTGTGTATCAGGCTGATACGGGTCAATTGTGCCAGCTAGTCTTTATGCCATCTGAGAGAAGAGAACCTTAATTGAGGAAAATCTTCACCAAGAGCAAGCTGTGCTGATAGTCTTGTATTCTGTTTTTTAAAAATAGGTCAAGCCAGGCATGGTGGCACATGCCTTTAACAACAGCACTTGGAAGACGGAGGCAGGCGGCTCTCTGTGAGTTCCAGGACAGCTAGGACTGTTACACAGAGAAACCCTCTCTTTAAACAAAACAAAACAAAAAAGTAAGTTGAACAAGCCACAGAGTATAAGCCAGTAAACAGCAATTCTCCATGGCCTCTGAATCAGAGTCTGCCTGCAGATTCTTGCCCTTTCAGTTCCTGTCCTGACTTCCTCAGATGATGAACAGTGATGTGGAGGTATAAGCAAAATAAACCTGTTGCTCCCTAAATTGCTTTTGGTCATGGTGTTTCACCAAGCATCCAACACCCTAACTAAAAGAGAAATTGTTACCAGGGGGTATTTTACTATAGCAAACAAATGGGTTGAAGTCAAACTACAGGTGGGTTCTTAAATCCTTATGACTTTTCAAATGTTTTTCTTTTTAGTTACATTTCCCATTGCTAAGCTTCCTCAGCCTGAGCACTACTGACTTTTTAAGCTCATACTTCTTGGTTGTCAAACATTTGTGTACACTGTAGGGAAGCTTAGTAGCATTCCTGGCTTTTCCCTGATAGATTGAAATGAATTCACAGACATTGCTGAAGATCCTCTGGTTGAGAACTTTTGTTTTAGGTAATAAGACATTTTCAGCTCCTTTCATTTGGTTCCTACAAGAATAGGGATAATAATGGCTCCATAGGAATGGTAAGAGACACTCACCCTTAGTGTGGGGAGTCTGGGAGTGGTTTGAATGAGAATGGCCGCCATGGGCTCATGTGTTGGAATGCTTGGACTCCAGTTGTAACTGTTTGGGAAGGATTAGGAGGTGTGGTTTTGTTGGAGGAGGTGTACCACCAGGGGTGGCCTTGGAAGTTTCAAAAACCCATGCTAGGCCAGGTCTCTCTCACATGCTCCCACCCCCTGCTTACAGTTGAGGATGTAGGTTCCTAGCTGCTGCTGCAGCACCAAGCTTGCCTGCCTACTGCCAGGCTTCTGCCATGAACATAAACTAACCCTCAGAAATTGTAAGCAAGCTCCCAATTTAATACTTTCTTCCATAATTTGCCCTTACAACAATAGAACAATAACTAAGATGACCCATGATCCTATTACTTAAAATAAAATCCATAAAATGTACTCTACCTAACAGTGTTTGATATTCTTTACCTTGAGTATAGGCATTTGTGAACAGGTACTGGATGTGGTCAGATCTTTGCTATGTATATTGATAGTAGTACTAGGGATAAAAGGAACCATGGCCTCAAAATTCTAAGCAGGTGTTTACCACCGAGCTAGACCTAGCCCCAGATAGCTATTTTAAAAAGATGCCATTTAGTCATTAGAAATTTGTCAATAGCTCTCAGCTTCCTAGCCCCTGGATGAGCCAGCCTAGACACTGCAATGTGAGTAGGTGCTTGTAAGGCTGCTTGTACTTAGTGTTCTCTGGGACATATAAGCTATACAGGTGTGCTTTCTGTTTGTCTATCTGTCTGTCTGTAGTGGATATCAAACCTAGGGTCTCACTCATGCATTGCATGCTATATAACCACTCTTCTACTTAAGACATATCACAGATTGGCTGCTGTGGAACAATCTTTGTACACTGTCAATATGTATTACTCTCATTGGTTAATAAAGAGCTGACTGGCCTATGGCTGGGAAGGAAGAGCTTGGGCAGGACAGTCAGACTAGAAGGATGCTGGGAAGAAGAGGAGCGGTGGAGTCTGAGGAAGCCAGGGTGAAGATGCCAAGAGACACATATCCCATGAGTGCAGGGATTTCAGTAGCTGTAGAGGAGGCAAGTTGTTACCTAGTTAAATGACACTTGGCAGATAGAGGTGAAGGGCCTCAGAGTCCAGTGACTCTCGAGCTGAGGAAGCTCTAATCCCTTCACCTTACTTGGCTTTGGTGGTACAGAGTCTCTTATTTTTAAATTTTAAAACTGTGTATTTGTTGTGTGTGAGAGAGAGATCAGTGGATGACCTATGGGAGTTGAGTTTTACACCATGAGTGTTCCAGGTATCAAGCCCAGGTACTCAGGCTGGGAGGCAAGTAAAGAAGTTCTCTTTGACAAATGATGCCCTGGAGTTGTAATTCTGGTTTTCTTTCTTTAGTGCATTATGTCAACATTTGCCCAAGTCCTTTTGGGGGTGTAGTAGTTAACATTGTCAACTTGATGGGTCTCAGATCTCCCAAGAGACAGGCCTTTGGGTATGTTTGTGAGGGATTCTGTAGACTAAATTAGCCGCTGTATCTTTCTGTAAGGGATTATATGGATTAAATTAATAGAGGTGGAAAAACTCATCCTGAATGCTCCCAATATCATCTCATGGGTTGGAGACCCAGGCTATGTATAAAGGATAAAGTGAGCTAATGCAAGCATTCATCTTTTTGACTGTGAATATAACATAACCAATTGCTTTAAGATTCTGCCATATTAAGATTCTGACTCATGGCTTCCTTGTAATGATGGGCTATTCTTTGGAACTGGAAACAAAGACAAGTCTTCTTCCCTAAATTGCTGTTTAAACATTTATTTTATTCTCTGTGTGTGCTTTGCCTGAATGTATGCCTGTGCATTACACATGTTCCTGTGCCCACAGAAATCAGAAGACATTGGATCTCTTGGAACCACAGCTACATACAGCTGTGAACTGCTGTGGGAGTGCTGGGAATTGAACCTGGATTTTCTGCTTAACCGTTCAGCCATCTCTCCAGCCCCTTAAATCGTTTCTTGTCAAATATTTTGTTAAAACAACAAGAAAAGTAATGAATACAGACATAAAAAAGATCAAGAAACCACAAAATGATCTCTATTTCATTCACTGACCAGGGCCAGAGCTCAGAGTTTTATCTTGGAAAGAAATACAGGCTCCTTTGCAATGGGATGTTAACTCTTTTATTAACTCAGGGTTAACATTAGATTTGCTTCACTGATTTCTTATTCGAAGTTGTGGATTCAATAGACAAGAGCTGGGTCCTTACCACTCACTGGTGGCAAAACACATTATAGTCAGAGAAGGGAGAAGGACAATATGGGGAGGGAGAGACGACGTTGGGAAATTTAAGGCAAATGTTACTCCCATATTAAAGGGAACTGATCAAGCAGATCTGCACATTTCAATGAAAATATATGAACTATTTGTCAAAATAATTAACATTGGTAAAAATTAGAACACGTAGCTTATAAAATGCCTACATAGGCTTGGCAGAAATCAATCCAGCTATATCATGTAGGCTCAGACTATACTGGACCAGAGCAGCATCCACAAGAGAACAGAGTCCTGAGAGCCGAGGCCAAATGCACTTGAAAAGCAGTTGTGTAATGTGGAGGGCTGGCAATTAGTGATTCAGGGGTTGGCTTTGCATGTTTAAGGAGGAACTGCTTGGCCATCAGGTGTCTTTTGGCTAGCCCTAAACACCTCCCTTGGACCTTCCGCCACAGGCTCTGCATCTGTAGATGGCTGATGGCTTAGGCCCAGGAGGCCCCAGGGACAAGGGAAGAACAGTCATGATGATAGCTTGGTTCACTCAGGAGAATGCTGAACAGAGAACTGATCTGTTTCAGTTTGGTGCTGGACGTTGGAGGTGGTGGCTGCAGCTTCGGAAGCAGCTGACTACATAGACATAGATTCTATCTCCAGTGGTCATACATCAAATAGGCCCCAGAACCTATTTTATTTACAGTCTGACCAAACTGTCCCTCAGGTAGGAGACTGGGCCCTTTATCATAAGTGAGGACAGTAAAGGGTCCTGCCAGCTCAGTGAGATTTGCCACTGTCACACAAATGAGTGGGAGGAGGGCTTGATGTAGTGCTAGGCATCTCTTTTTTTCTGCTTTGGTCTTGAAATTTCAGTAAACGAGGGTCCCAGAATCCACCCAAAGCTGCAGCGGTGAGTCTCATGATTTATTTTGTTCCCATATTGAGTTCAACTTCAGATAGCAGTCAGCAAGCAGAGTTTGAGGGGCTGTTGTAATTTTAGCCACATATTCTTAAGGGCCACCTCTGCCCGATTCAGGTGCTGAGAGCCGCTGCAGTAGGATGCAGCTCTGGGGGAGATCCAGCTGACGGATGCAGGGCCACCCCAGGAACAGGCTATAGCTAGGCAAATGGGCAGACAGAAAGACCCCTGCCCTCTGTGGCAGCAGGTGCCCCTACCCAGCCAGGAGGCAAGTACGACAGCAGAACTGGATGAAGAGCTTGCGTTCGCAGAGCCGATTGGACTTCACCATCTCACAGAAGGTCTCATCAGCTGCCAACAGGAAAGGAACAGGAGGGATCAGACTTCGGGTCCTGTTAAGATTGAACTATTCTCCATTTTCCAGGCTCTGATGGTACACCAGGCAGGGCACACAGTCTCTTATGAGCCATTTCAATGCAAAAGTCCAGAGAGGCCCAGGTGGCATTGGGGTATGAGACTTCTTCTAGGTTTAGTGATAAGGGAGATGGGGTTGGTTCCTGAAGGGGCTGTTGGGGGAAAGGTGGAGTGTACCAGAGGGATCCTTGGTGCTCATGTGAGCCTTTCAGGGTGCTGCTGGTGGCTGGCTGTTTATGAAGAAGAATGGGGCATATGTATGCAGACAGAGGTGCAGGGCTAGAGCTGCCTAGGGGACATTCCCTGGGAGGAGTTGGAGAGAGAAGATGGACAGGTAGTACTCTGATGGCAAGGTGAGGAGAACAATGGAGGCTAGTACCCAGCCTCAGCACTGTCACTAGAGAGCAGACTGTCCTGTGGCAGTCTCACTTTCTGGGGCTGGGTACATAACCTGAGTAGAGACTTCCTAAACAGGAAGCCTCCTGGGCTTTGAAAGGACAGGATTTTGCAAATTTAAAATGTAAACAGGGCAAGTAGCTCATCTGATAGTCAGGACACCTACCAGCATTATAAGTGGGGATTACCTGTCCACCCTTGGACACATGGCATGGGTGGATCCCTTCTCCTGTATATCAGGATATGGTATCCAGCACTGGCTCCACACACATCTCCTTGCTGCTTGCTCAGTCTGAGTCTCCCTTCTAAGAACAGCAACCTGCTCCTGTGTAAGGCTTCCAGGACAGGGCCTCTGCTCACCCTCTCCCTGCCTGGTACCCCACTGTCTTTGGGTTTCTTCTGAGTTCCTAGTCTCATAATTTGTCCTTCCCACCCCACAATCTGTTTGCAGAGCCATGGTCCTCCCATAGCACACCTGTAGACAGCTGGGGTTCCTATTGCTAAGCATTGGGCTCACCTCTGTCCTTCTAGTCCTGAGGATAAGGTCTCTCCTAGGGGGATGCTGCTGCACTCAGGCTGCCTCTAGCCTATGTCGGGAGAGTGGGAACGGTATACAAGCAAAACTACTTTTAAGTTATGTAGCCAACTAGATTGCCAACAAGTCAGAGATCAGCACTCCTGCTCTGGACAGTCATGCCTATGCTCTCCCTTCCCTTTCCACTGCTTCACAGGCATCTCTGAGGGTCAGCCTTTGGTGCTCACCATTGCTGCATGTGTGGTTGGTGATGCAGGAGGTCCCCAGCTGCGTGAAGCCAGCCTTGCATCTGCTGCAGTTCCTGCTGGAGCCCTCACAGCTCAAGCAGTTTTCGTCACATCTGTGGGAAGACATGAGCTCCTCCTGAGGTTTGGGGGGAAGGCCCTACTACATGAGTTCCCATCCCAGCACCCCCCAAACCCTTGGCTTTGATTCCAATGGAGTAACACCTTGGCATCCATCTACTGTTGGCACATCATTCTTGCTCAACCTCTCTGTTGCCATGGCAAAAGCTGTCATAGTCAGTTGGTAGGAGCATTCTCGGGGGCGGGGGTGGGTGGGTGGTCAGGCCTTGTTCTCTGAGTCTCCTTGGCACACTTCAACATCTCAGGAGATACTAGTCCACTCCCCACATGTGCCTCCCAGAGCTTCCAGCTGTCCACCTGTGATGGCTGTAGACTTGGGGTAGAGGACACACCCTACCCAGGGCTATGACAAACCTGTTTTGGAGCTGACCCTAGAATTTCCTCTATCTAGCTGGTTGAGTATGCTTGGTTGAAACATCTGCCCATGGGGAAGGGGGAGTCACACATCTATTCCTGCATCCATAGGCAGTCCTGGTCCAGCCTGGCCTCACGGATCTGCTAATATAGAGTGCGATGACCTCAGGTCACAAAAGTGGACCACACCTGAAGTCCACATTCTGCAGTGCCATAGAACATGGGCTCATTTATACCTGATCTGTGGGTGTTCTGTACTGCAGTAGTAAAGCCAAGTAGCTCTGATAGGCAGGCCCCTGCAAGCCTGAATCATGTACTGTATGGCCCTTGACAAAAACAACTTAGCTCGACTCTGTAGGATTCCCACCCTGGGCTGTGTGTACCCAAGTTGTTTCTGTTGATATTTCATGCTCTGGGTGACCAGGACTCCACAGTGGCTCCTATCTGCTTCCCATTTCCTTCACTACTGTCAATTAAGTGTGGAACAGGCCTGGGGGAGGGGAAGAAGCCTAGCTCAGCTGTGCTTTGGCTTGCCCTTAAGGTCCCATGTTTAAGACAGATGACTGTGGCCACCTATGTGAGGCCTTCAGTGATGAAATGCCCCATGGGGTTTAATCTGAGTCACAAGAAGCCCTAGTGCAGCACCTGCTCAGGCTGGATGAGGTGGGTGTTTATTCCCAATATAATGGAGAACACCGATCTAGCTGAAGCTCATACCCTGGTTTCAGATCAGTGTGTAAACTGCTCAGGGAATCACCTTCAGGCACCGCTCCCACACTACAGGAACACTACATCTGGTGCAATTTTGGGAAGTTGCTGGTGTCTGCTTCTAGCTACACTGTCTCCCAGTGGTACCCACAGGATCCTGATGGCACAGGCTGGAGATCTTTCATGGACACGCATGTCAGGCCAGCCATTTCAAAGAATGTCAGTTTGTGTGGAAGGCTCAGGGGCCCCAGGGACAAAGCCTCAGGTGCCTAGGACTTCCAGGTATGGGCTGAGTGTGGTTTAAATCATGAACAGCTATGGTGTAGAGTGGGCTACAGTGAAAATCCAAGCCAGACCCAGCTCGGATTTCTACATACTGCTCACTGAGCTCAGCAGTGTGGCAGGTGCTTCTGCTTTCTGTTTATGCAAAGTGCCAATAAAACCTAACATCAGAGCAATTTGGGTTCTGGAGCATGAAGCCCAGGCAGACTCAGCTGAAGTGTTTGCACCAGTCTCTGGAGGCCCAGATGTGGTGCTGGCTACCCTGAGTGCTCAGTTGGAGTATGGGAGGAAGAATTGAGCATAATGATTCCCTGAGAAAGAGGAGATATCAACCATACCCTATTCCCAAATGCCTCCTGTCTGCTGCTTCAGACTGTACCGGCACAATACTGACAGAGGTCTCTAGGACCTGGGCTTTCAGGATACCTATGGTTCTTCTGTAGTACCAATTTCCCCTTCTAGACACCAAGGCAACTCTACCCTGCGAAATTCTGGAGGGGGAGCTGTGCTCACTGACCACAGACTTCTCTCTGCATCTCCTATCAGGAAAGAGTGGGGCATGGACCACCTGCTTCAAGAGCCCTCATCAAGCTTCAGTCAGAGTACAAATTACGCAGAAACACCCCCTGGAGACGTCTGTACCCACTGACGAGTCAGAAGAATGTTGAGGACTAAGGGAATCAATGCTAAGTGTACCCTTGGAGCAAAGTTGCTCCCATTCTCTTCCCAGAAGTCCTTGCAGAAGGTCCCCTCACTGGGTCTCAAGTGACACTGTCACAAACTGCCTACAGCTTCAGGCTTCAGCTTCCACCTGTCTGCTTTGTTATTGTTTTTTTTTTTTTTTTATTTTTTTTATTTTTTTTTAAACACTTTATTTATTTATTTGCCTTGGTGTTTGCCTGGAACTGGAACTACAGACAGTTGTTAGCTGCCATGTGGGTGCTGGGAATCGAACCGGGGTCCTCTGGAAGAGCAGACGGTGCTCTTAACCGCTGAGCCATTTCTCCAGCCCCCACCTGTCTGCTTTGTATTCAAGTTAGCAACCAAGCAGGCCTGTGCCATGCTGGCTTCCACATCTAGCCCTCAGTCATGTATTCCTTGTGGCTTCCCTGGCTCTTCTGCAGGGGCAGCATGGTACCAGGCAGCATTCTGGGGCCTGGAGGATGCCTGTGGCAGCTATGACTACTGAATTGGGAGAGGTGCCCAGAACCATTAGTATTGTCCCTTAAGGAAAGCTTCATACATAAAAAGGCTCTTCAGGGCCAGAGGCTCTGTGAGGTGATAGCATGTGAAGTTCTAGCACTTCATCACTTGGGGTCTGTCTGTGTAAGGCTCCCTCCTGGGGGGCATTTCTCCAGGATCTGGTATATCAGTTCCAAGCTGAGGCTGAACTTCTCTCTGGGGCTGCTAGCGTCCCCTCAGATAGAAACTAGTACTCAGGAACTTCTGTCCAAGGAGCATTTGTGGGCTGGCCTCCCTCCTCTCTCCTAGAGGCTGGAACACCATGGCTTCTGGATGCCACAGTCAGCATCCCCAGGAGTTTGGGGCAGTTGACAAATGAAAGTGATTATCATCATTAAGTTCCCTGCTGTCTCTGTGCTGCTGTCCTTGGTTTAATTACTAGGAAACCAGCTGGCTTGTGAATGAAAGGTTTACTGCAGACAGCTGTGTCCACGGCCCTGCACACAGAGTCGGCACGGCAGGAAGAAGTGGTTAGGTTCTATTTCGAACCAACCCATCAAGGTGCTGACCCCTGTATACACCTAAGACCCCCACTAGCCCCTCTTTTGTTCAGTGCAAGGGCTCACTGTTTATAGGTGACAACCCACTGCTAATACTCAAAATAGCCCAGAGGAAGACTTCACCATGGGCTTTGCCACTGGGAGTGAGAGCTGGGCATGGGCTCTAACTCCTGTCCTGACACAAGTGTCCCAGAGTAGCTTTTACAGACAGAAAAAGTCTGTGGGCTAGTGAGGGTCTTCTATTTCCCTCCAGGGTCACCCTTCCACTGCAGCAGCACTGCCACCTTCAAAGGCTTCCCTGTTCCTCTCACACCATTTATGCCATTCCTGTTCATGGCCAGTTTCTGTCCTGACCTGGCACTAATCCCAGCTGGCTGAGCACAGACTAAAGCCCATGCCTGCCTCTTTAAATAGCCTGTGTCCCACAGTACGAGGGAGCACTTAGAGGTCCTGTGACACTCACCAAGTATGTGCACTCACGGGAGGAACAGAAAGAGAGCAAAAGAGTTACAACACATGTGCAGTCTATGCCAGGAATGGCTTTGCTATGAGAACACGACCAGGTTGTTGTATTTTGTCTAAATTATCTAACTTAGAAAAAGTGTTAACTCCCATAAATGTAGTTGTCTTGATAATCACCTCCAGTGTGAAAGCATCCTGCACCATGGCTTCAGTATGACTGCTCTGTACCATCTGCTCCTGGGGAGGGTCATGTGGCAGCACCTTGTTAATTCTGTCTCCTGTCCTAGCCCATTGCTACCCGGTGCTTGCATATGGTAAGTGCTTCACAAATAATTAGGCATTAAGAGGGGTTTGAAGTCTGCCAGCTGGCTTGTGACTTTGGCAATCACTAACTGTAAGTATCCCCTCTTCAGTGGATGGTTTCCAGTTTGCCCTCTGCACCTGCAATAGTAGGTGATGAAGGAAGCACGTTGATTCCCTGGGCTCCAGGGAAGGTGACACCACACCTGGCCATCCAGATGCTCCTTCTGCAGTGCCTAGATGACCACCCTGTCAGCCTGAGTCACAGCTGGGAAGACCGTACCTTCGGCACACTTTGTGGGGTAAGCCAGGCATCTCCTCTGGGTAGAAGCCCTCACCACACGCTGGCACACATTTCCAGTCTTGGAAGTGGAAGCTTTTTGCACAGTGAATACATTCTTCTCTGCTGGGCCCTGACAGGTGTGGGAAAGAAGCAGATGTCAAGGGTATGTATGGTGTTGGAGAACATCTGTGGGGATCTTCAGATGTCCCTGAGCCACCCATACAGCTAACATTTTCCAGGAGCTCAGTGAGAGCTGGCCATGTGGTATTGGAGGTAGATCCCCATCCTCATCACTGATGGGGACATCAGAGGCCTGAGCTGAGCCCAGGGAGGAGTACTAGCTGGGCCATCAAGACTGACTTGCTTCTATGTATTTGCTTTCCCATCAGCTTTCAGTTAGAACCAGTGCAGTGGCCCTCAAACTGAGCCATACTGAGGGTGTAAGACACAAACATGCTGGGTTTAATTTTACCACACTGAAGAGATGGTGTCTGAGGTTCACTGGATTAGACTAGACACAGTATCCAAACTGTTTCTACATGGTTTCTCCTTTTCTTCATGTGAATAAAGGTATATGTCTGTGCGTGCGTGCGTGCGTGCGTGCGTGCGTGCGTGCGTGCGTGCGTGCGTGTGTGTGTGTGTGTGTGTGTGTGTGTGTGTGTGTGTGTGTCTTGGAAGATGATCTTGGATGTCATCCTCAGGAATACTGCCTACCTCTTTTGAGGTATCTGGGGGTTGTGTGGCCAACCCTCAGCCTCAAATTGGAATTTCCTCAGGTTTATCTTGTTTTTGATTAGACCCTAGTCTCATGCCTACCCTACCCCTACGTCCTGATATTTGTCCCTAGATAGCATCTGTGGTCAGGGTGACAGAGTGATGCACTGAGAGGAGGGAGTCATTCTATGTGGGCCTCAGGGACTATCAGTGCCTGGCACTGTCTTCGCCTGTGCCTTGTCTGCATGACTGTTAACCCTGTAGGTCTTCTTCCAACCTATGGCTCTCTCTGATGTGAATGGATGCATGTATCTAGTTGAATGTTTACTACCTTTTTTTTTTGGTGGTGGTACTGGGGATCACATATGTAAATGTGCACATTCCCACTAGGCAATACTCAGTCCATTATAGATAATGCTCAGTCCATTAAACCTAGCAGTTATTATGATTGGACATAGTGGTACACATTTATAACTTCAAAATTCAGGATGTTAGAAACTTAGGGACAACCTACGGAGTGCCTCTCTCTATTTTTTTTTTTTTAAAACTTTATTTATTTATTATTTATTTATTTGCCTTGGTGTTTGCCTGGAACTGGAACTACAGACAGTTGTTAGCTGCCATGTGGGTGCTGGGAATCGAACCCAGGTCCTCTGGAAGAGCAGACGGTGCTCTTAACCGCTGAGCCATCTCTCCAGCCCCGCCTCTCTCTATTTTTAAAAACTTGACTATGGATTGAAGGTGTATTACAGCATTGCCTAGCATGTGTGAGAACCTGGTTTTGCTTGTTTGTTTAGGGTTTTTTTTTTTTTTTTTTTTTTTTTTTGTGTGTGTGTGTGTGTATAGCTCCGGTTGTCCTGGAACTCACAGAGATCCACCTGCTTCTGTCTCCTGAGTGCTGGGATTCAAGGTGTACATCAACAGCATTTGGCTGCAAGGATTAATCCCAACACCAAAAAGTAAGAAATTAGAAAAAAATGTTGCTTGCGGGTTCATTTGGGAAAAATGATAAAAATCTGGAGATGAATGACAGTATTGGTCACATGACAATGTGAATGTGCTTAATGCCACTGAACTATACAACTGAAAATGGCCATGCTGGGATGGCAGATGTAGTGAGTGTGAACAAGAGGAATCAAAACAGTTGCAGGGGAGAAGTTGTCCTAATATGCTTGTGATGTCTTGACTGTCAACTTGATTGCATTGGACTGTCATCTTGATAGGCAACACCCCTGGCTCATCTGTGAGGGTGTTTCCATAGAAGTTTAACTTCCCTCAGTGTGGGTGCTGACACCCCCTGGACTGGGTGCTGGACTGAATAAAAAGGGGGGAGTGGAAGAGGCAACTGGCTGAGCACCAGCATCCATCTCTCTTTCCTAGCTGTGCATGCAGCGTGGATGTGTATGTGCAGGTGGCACATACCCCTGCCACCACTGCCACCAGCCTTCCCTGCCATGATGGGTGACATCCTCATGCCACCAGGCCTTCCCTGCCATGATGGGTGACATCCTCATGCCACCAGGCCTTCCCTGCCATGATGGGTGACATCCTCATACCACCAGGCCTTCCCTGCCATGATGGGTGACATTCTCAAACTGTGAGTCAAATAAACCCTTCCTTAAGGTGCTTTTGTCAAGCATTTTGCTACAGTAGTTTGTTAGTGAAAAAACTAAAGGAAATAATTGTATAGCAAGAATAGGGCTACCATAGCACACAATATTCAGTCTGTTTCCAGATACATAGGAGAGCTCGAGGAGTCCCAACACTTAGAAATGATTTCTCTTGGGAAAACAGAAATGCCAGTGATCCTGGCTTGGCCATCACACATTGAATACATGCACTGAATTATAATACAGATCCTCAGAAATCAGTCAGATGTATCAACTGACTTTTTAAAAACTGATGGTGGCAATACATGCCTTTAAATCTAGCACTTGAGAAGCAGAGGCAGGCAGACCTCTGAGGTCATGGCCAGCCTTTTTTACAGAATGAGTTCCAAGACAGCCAGAACTACACAGAGAAACCAGATAAAATAAAATAATAAATAAGTAATTTTTTTTAAAATGTAAAAGATGGTAAATTTAATGCTATATGTAGTCTGTTACAACAAAAATGCTGATCAGCATATTTTTTACGAAACTTTCACAACTACTAATTATGAATGTTATATTCAAAGCCTCTGAAGGATTCCATTCAGCGATTGTAGGCTCCAGGGCTCTCAGAGCCCCCACAGCAGTAATGATAACAGCTCAATGGGCTAAGCTTATGCTAACCCATCATGCTAGGCCCTATTCACATGGAAACACAGAGCTTTGTTCAAAGGGCAAGAAGAACATGTAAGAAGAGAAGTGCCAAGGCAGAAAGTATCTCTTTTCCTTTGAAACCTCTCTGGACCTGTTGTGGTATTTTTTCACTCACTATTTCTTGTTGTGCCTTCCCAGGCATAGACCAGGGTTAACCATCCAAGGGCCTTGAGCACTGCTTCTCAGCCTATCGAGCATGTAGGTATGTCCACTGGCTGCTACTCAACCTCGGTGGTAAGTGAAAGCGGACACTTCCCTCTCCCGTTAACCCTGAGCCAACCATCACAATCTCAATGCCAGGATGGGGTACCAGCAATGAAGATGGTCAAGAGCCTCAGTCCCACAAAGCTCAATGTACTTGGAACACTGTAGGCTAGGTCACCATGTTCTACCAAAGATGTCACCAGGCATAGGTTTCTAGGGAAACCTAGAAACCACACATTGACATGGAACAAAGGGATTTCAGGTGACTCTAAGTGGGGAAGAGAAGGCGCTGGCCTCAGCTGCTGCCTCCTCAGGTTACATGTGTTCTAGGGAGGTTAAAAAGAGTCCAGACAGAGGGCATGAGGAGACATGGAGAATTCCTCCCTTTGAGAGCGCTAGAGCTACCTGCTGTGATGGAGGAGATACAGGTTTGAGATAGGAAAACCTACAAGAGACTCAATACAGCCATTGGCTGCCAGATAGTCTAGGGGTTCCGAAAAAGATAAGAGAATTGAATTATTGAAATCAAAAGAGTTATAGACCACAGAATGTTATGGATTCAAGTGACTCTGATATTTAAATAGGTAGCGTTGGAGATTTTTCTTAAACAACCTGGGTTAAACTAGGACTAAAACAGGAAATAAAAAGTCAGCAGAGCAACCAGGTAGAAAAAGCTGTCAGCTGTCTGTGGAAAGGATTCCTTCTAAGGTTAAGTCTGGATCCTTCTGGGGTTGACTGAGGATGGGGTGGAGGAAGGCATGTCTCTCACAAAAGGCCTAGGGTCAGCCAGAGCCATTACTTTTGAATGCTTGTGGATCTCTGACATGTCCACTAGGTAGCACAATTGATAGTTTCATGAGGCTCACAAGGAACCATATGGAGGATGAGAATGCTGGCTCCTGGCATTCTAATAAATGGTTTTGTGACAAATAAGATTTAGCTGAGCCCTAATTCTTATATTGTCACTGTAGCAAAAACTCCATCTAACGCAAATTTCTTTGAAGGCACCAAAGTGCTGGGGGCAGGAAGGGAATTGAGGAGAATGCTTCACCTGGAACATATCTGTGCACATTACTCACGATGCATGCAGATGGCTGCAAAATGAAACCCAATAAAATAAATGAAATCTCTCCTGTATTCTGCATAAAATCTGTGCCTGGAGACATCTGTGCATAATCTCAGTGGGGAACTATAATGCATGTAAAATTGTTTATGCCAGTCTTTTCCTCTTGGAATAAAACGTTCAAAATAAGTGAAGATGGGTACAGAGAACTGAAGTTCTGTTTTATCGCATCCTACCCGGATCTGTCTCCACCCCTCCCTGAGGCCTTTCAGTGTTTATGGTGTTGCATTTCAGTTAAATTCTGTAGCAAGAGTAGAATTTTAAGGCAAGTTAGTTCACAAGCTGCTAAATGTTCTTTATTTCCAGCTTAAAAGCATTCATGGCATAGCTGTTATTAAGGTTGGGAAACCTTGCTTGCTAAGAGTGGGTCTTTGCATTTTTGGTTGTTTTTGTTTTTAATTTAAAAAAACTTGGTATCAGGTATATAACAAACTTTATCATCTCAAACACCTTAAAGTGTGTAGTTGGGTGGCATTCCTGAATTCACATCACTGGTCAGCCATCACTACTGTCTATCTGTGGATCATTTTTCGTTTCTCCTAACTTGCATTTCTGTACTCATTAAACAATAACTTCTCATCCTCCCTCTCCATTCCTAGGAGGACTTTTGTGTTTTTATAGTCTATTTCCTCCATACATCTTCGAGGAGGGGGCAAATGCTCTACCCGTAAGCTACACTTTAAGCCTCTTACTTTTGAGTTTTACTCTGTAATAAATGCAGAAACCCACAGTATTACAGAATTTCTTGAATTTCCAGATAGCTGGCCTGTTCACCTTGGTGACCGTGCATGCAAATGTCCAATGAGACAAAAGCCTTGGCAGCTTACCCACGCAGGTTCGGCAGGTGTGATGGCATTCCCCACATCTGATCAGCTCAGAATCGAAGTAGGTGCCTGGTTCACAGTCTGGAATGCAGCTGCCCCGTGCAAGACTGATTAAAAAGAAAATAGGGCCCATTTCCATGTGTGTTCCAAAAATCTAATTAAATTATGATCTGTCTGTCCTCAAATGCCTTTCACAGGAGGAAATGAAAGTTATCCAATCCCACTCCCCCTAGAGGAACACCTGACTCAGTCTTGATGTTGGGGGGAGGAAACTGGATTTGCTAGGAGTGGAGACTGAACTAAGCAATATTGGGACCTCGGGACCTTGGGACAGCCTGCCCATGGGGGGGAATGGGGAGTTGTGGAGAAGAGAGAATGACCTGATGTGGTGGGAGGGGGAAGGGACCTTGAATAAAGATATACAAGGACAGAAAATGTGACTTCTTTATTCATAATAATAAAAAAAGAAAGTTATCCAAGCACTGTGTATTGTGTCACTGGAGGTTCCCAGCTAATTAAAGCTGGCAAAAGTGGCCTGAAGCCTGCTGGAGGTCCTGGGGCCTCCATCCTGGTACAGAAAGCCAAAGCTCCCAGCCTTCTCCTACTCTACAATGGTTTTTCTTCATAGCTCTTTCTGAAACCTGAATTACAAACACCCCTCTTCCTTGGAAAGTGTTTGCCATGGAGGCAAGCTAGTTCCAGCCCTGGCCCAAGTCCCTGAAGGGTCTACATTTGTGTATGAGGAAGGTAATGGACACAAGGCTGACCTTCATTCCCAGATCTGCTCTGGTTTCTTCTTTACTTAAAACTGTCCTGTTTTACATGAACTTGAAACAAAAGCCCTTCCTGGCAGCCTGTTAACATGTGGCTTTTGCCTTCAGTTCTCGTCCCATCAGTGCCTACATATCTCTCCCTTAGCCAGGTACCCCGGCAAGGCATTGAGGACACAAACTGAGCTGTCCCACTCATACAGGACCTGGCTCTACCACTTCCCAGCTGTGCAACCCCAGGCAAGCCAGCAGACCCCGCTTCCTCCTGGGAATTGATTCCTATAGCATAGCACTTCTTGGAAGACTCACTGAGCAAATACATATAACTGTTCACTGTCTGGCACACAGCAGTGTAAATAAATGTCACCTACTATGATTTCTTTGGTTCCTGGGATTGTACTGTGTCTGATGCACACATTTTACATGGGTTTGTCAATAAACAGATTGAGCAAAGGCTCTGGGGTATGTCTGTCACATCCAGAGAGTCCTGCTGTGGTGTGATTTATAATTAGAAATACATATTTAGGCTTCATCCTGGCACATAGCTTCAAAACTCTCAAGAATCAATAGTGATAAGTGTCACTTTTCATGCAAATGAGATAACTGGTAGCTGGAGCTCTTCAGCAGCTTCATGGTGGGGGACTGATTGCCAGATGAACAGATCATTGATCAGAGAGCAAAAATTTCCAGCCCTACCACCCAAACCTCACAGGAGATGAAAGAGACTGAAGGTCGAATTGGTCACAAATGGCCAATGATATTAACATTAACTAAGACCTCCATAATGGAGTCTTCATGGTAACTCCAAAGGAGATGATTTAGTTTCCAGGTTAGTGAACAAGAACACATACACAAGTCAGGAGGCTGAGGCAGGGGGAATGCCATGAGTTCAAGGCCCTTTTTGGCTACAAAGAACACATCATCCACCTGCTGGGAGGGGGTTGTACCCAACTCCCCAGGAATGGAAGGTCCTGTGCTCTTGACCCTGCCAGGGTTGCCATGTGTAATACCACTTCAAAGCACTTCCTTTGTAACTGGCATAATAAATGGCTAAAGTAAGGAAAGTGTCTCTCTATTCCAGGAGCAGGAGTAGCCAAGCAGTCAAACCCAAGGAGAGGCCAGTTGGAAGCAAGGATGGTTTTATAACTTGAGGTCTGAAAGTGGCCTCAGAAGTAGGGCCAGCATTGGGAACTGAGTTCTCTACTTGTAGGAATTCAGTTAGATGTATGGGATATCCAGTCCATATTTCAATGACCAGAGGGTAAGTGTGCTATACTGTATATGGAGAGTAGAAGACCCCCACCCCATGTTTTGCACTTCCATGCAGTGGGGTGATGCCCATAGGGTTGCAAGCTCCTCTCCACAGATGGCAAGTGCTCACCTGGGGATCTTTCTCACTGTGGTAGCTAGGCCATCATGCAGGACAGTTAAATCAGTTGTAATAACTGGCACTTCTCTGTGGACCCCTCCAGTGTTTATCCCCCTAAAGAGATGGATAGCCAAGAGAGAGAGCGCAACTGCTCTCTCACAGCTGTGACGTGACAACAATGATTTAAGTCACAGCTGAAGAGAATATTGGGCAATAAAAGAAAGCTTTCTGTGGCTTATGGCTGGTAATGTTTCCCTGCTTTGTTTGTGCTCCTCTATGAAAACTCATTATTGCTGTGACCATCACAGCTGTCCAGTGATTTCTGCTGGGGAGGCATTTCCTCCCCTACATAGGTCCCTGACTTCACTCTTTCCCACAGGATGTAGAAATAGGTATTTTGGAACCCTGCACAATTTTCCTCTGGAAAATAGGTTCTAGGGTACTGGACCCATGGAGTCTTCTATCCTTTATGCCTTCAGCTAGCAACCCAGGATTTGAGGTCCATAGCAGTGGATTACAGTGCTAGAGGGGCCCAGGACATTAAAGCCGGCCTCTCGCAGCCCCTGGCAGGACATTAAAGCTGGCCCCTCGCAGCCCCTGGCCATGGCTTCTAGTGAAATGTCTCCTTTCTCTAAGCTTTGTTCCCTTTAGGGGATAACTTCTTTTGCTTCTAATTCTTCCCTGTCTAGCTAACAGGTTTTAAGAATGGTGGGTATGATGTGCTACTTTGGAGGGTTTTGGTTTCTCTGCTTGTCATCTAAACTTTGATCTAAAAGATAGGGCAGGATGAAGGTAGTGTCACTGAGGCAGCCACATGGGTCTTCTGGGAAAGTCATTGACCTTCCTTGCATAAAAACTGTGAAGAACACTAGTGACTTCATAAGCTGCTATAAATGTTAAAATGTTAATTGGTGGGAACTCTTATAGGAAAAGCAGATGCTCTCTAAGGCCTTGGTTATTGTACTAGGCCCGTTAAGTTCTCCTCCACCATTCATGAGAGCTTCACCTTTGTTGTGAATTCTAGTCTCAGTAGCAGCGGGAGGAGAGAGGCTGAGCTGGCTAAGTAGGGCATAGCCTTGTAGTGCCTCACAAAGCACCTGCTGCTCCCTGCCTGGACTACAACATTCCCTCACCTGGGCATCTGCTGGTGATGCAGGGGTTCACACTTCACCTTGTCTCACTGTCATCTGGACACAAAACTTCGAGATACCTATGTCCGTCACAGGCACTGGTTATGATGACTCCTTCTTTCTCTCCCTTTCCATGAAGACCAAGGTTCTAGTCCCTCTATATGGGTATGTCCACAGCTCACTTTTAATGAATGCTTTCTAAACTTTTAGATAGTAACTGGTAAGATGCATCTGGTATCACTAATTGTAATTTAGGTTTATGGAATGATTCAAACAAAAGGCTTAAAAATAGAAGGTTTCTTAGACTAGTAAAGATTCTTTGAGTGCTGAACTTCTTTTGCTGAGAAACTCTTAAAGATGTTTATTATCCTCAGTTATGAAGAAAATGCAAATCAAAACTACTTTGTGATTACATCTTCTACTAAAGAGAATGGCTAAGATCAACAAAGCAGGTGACAGGCTACGTAGATAGATGCCTCTTAACAGAAGAATGAATAAAGGAAATGTGGTCCATTTGCCCAGTGAGGGATTACTCAGAGAATGCTGAACTTTCATAGGGCTTAGTTCTGCAGAACAGGAAGGGTCAGGAATCTATGGGGTATCACCAGGGAGCCAAGTTTATTCTTTGGCTGAAGATGAGAAAAACTGAGGTGGTGATGAGGAGAGAAGACAAATGGATGGTAGCAGGAAGGGTGGGCCAGTCACTTTGGCTGTGGTTGGGCCAAGAGGGGACTGGTGTACAGGGGTTTACTATTGCAAAGGAAAGTGACCTAAACCCAGAAACAGCAAACTCTATTGTAGCTGATGTGTTCAACTTTTACTCTAATCAATTCTCCAAACCTGGCCTAAAATGTAGAAATTTTGACCAGTCCTTCAAGGTTTCTTCTTCAACAGTCCTTTGACTTAACAGCCAGGACTCTTTGGGCTCCACCTTTGACAGTTTAGCTTTCAGGAGAACAAACAGAAGATCCTGTCTTGTTTGTTTGCTTGTTTTTCAGTTCAGTTCAGGGCAGGCTCACCTGAATCCTTCCTTACACACAGTGCACTTCTCAGGCTCATCCACGCACTTTTGACAGCTTGGGTGGCATGTGAGGCAGTTTCTCTGACCTGGAGAAAGGCAGAAAGATGGGAAGCAGAGGATGGCATCGGGGTGCTGGTGCCCAGAGTGGAGAATGAGCCCCAGTATGCTCTGTGGCCTTGCCATGACAGCTCTCTCCAGAGCAAGTCAGGAATACCCCTGAACCTGGGTGTTAGACCCCATCTCTTCTACATCCCATGTCTGGATGTCAATCTAATCCTCAAAGACCAGCAAGCTTCAGAAGTGGTCCCCTGCTAGAGGAGACACTTTCATCCTGCTTATGGCGACAGGGACCAGAGCCAAATTGGCTAGCTGAATATACTTGAATCAGGCACAGGCCTTTATAGACTTTCAGGGTATGCTGGAGGCCACTGGCTCCTCTCCCAGTGAGTCTTTCATGGGAGTCTTCACTGAGGGCTTGATACCTCTCTATCCCTGCCTTCACTCAGGAGCTTCTGGCTCATTCCAAGTCCCACTTATGTTTCCCTATTTTATTATCTAGCTCATTTGTGTTGGTGCCTCATCAAACCCTAGCCGGTGTCACTACTACATGCCAGGCCAGTGGGCTGAGGACCTTGCTGTACCTATGTGCAGCCTCTTTGGGGTCCAGGGGTGGCATCACATACACTCAGATGGTGCTCAACATGGACAGTGGTGAAGGGTGGCTGACCTGACCTGGAGAGGAAGCTGCATGTGTGCTGAAAACGAGCCTGGCGCGTAGCCCAGGCAGGTGTCTGCAAAGCTGGGAAATGAAATGTGTCTGTGTGACTTGCTGTATATAAAGGGAGTCTTTCCTTGATAATGTCTTTAAAGACTTCCTGGCTCCATCTCACGATGGGTAACAGGCACGTGTACAGGCTGGATCAGTGCAGGGGTGCAAACAGGAGGACTAGGGTCAGGGTGCTGTCTGCAAGGCCTCGGAGGTCTTGAGCTCACTGGACAGCCGTCATGTATCCACTTAGCACAAACCTCCTTCATTTCATGCAGAGTGAGAGACCAGTTACTAAAACTTATGCCGGCATCCCTGCCCATCCTTCCCACACATCTAGCTGGGACAGGCGGACTATCAGGACATCTGGCTTCCCTGCTCTGAGTTTGAGCCCCATCTTGGTCATTACCAGTTAGGGGCTTCTTATTTCCTTTCAACTTCAAAGTAAGTGTTCACCTCTTAAGGGTATGGTAAAGAGCCACACAGACACTACCCAGACCTCCTAAAGCCTGACTGCCATTTTCAGAGGACCACATCTAAATCCCAAGTTGAGCCTGTAACATTGCATTTTCTAGGAGCGTCAATCTCCCAATTATGTAAACCTATGATGATGCCCACAGCACTGTTTTTCCTGGATAAGAAATGACAAGACATTTAGCAGTGTGTTCTTTTCTGGTGTTGCAAGTGAGACTGAGCTGTGGATCTGTGGACAAGCTACTTTTTCTGTATCCTGACCTTACTAAAGAGTGGATTCCAGTGTGGGGGACTTATTTCTACAGTGCTGAGTGTGTGGCAGGATGCAGCTGCTGAGTGCTGTAGTTTCACCAGTCTCTGGCCTAGTGAAAAGTCCCAGATAAGTCCAATACAACACAGGAAGCCAAGGACCCAGGAAACCTTCCCAGAATAGGGGAGAAGAGATCATGGGTGTGTTCGGGCATGAGGTGGGAGGCAGGGGACATCCACTCACTTTCATCAGCATACAGTCCAGCAGGACAGAAGGTCACACAGGTGTTCGTCTCCTGGTGGTGGTAGAACCCACGGCGACAAGACAGGCACTGTGTTGGGCTCCTGCCCGAGCAGGTCTCACATCCCTTATGGCATCTACGACAGCGTCTTGCTGCTGTGTCCCCAAAGTAGCCCAAAGGGCACTCGCTCACACACTTCCTGTGGGACCAAGTATAGATGAGGGTCCCTCTGTTACGGTACAACCCTGTGCCCACCCTGGTGGCTCTTACATAGGCTGAGACTGTATAGATAGGTGGGTAAAATGCTGAGGACACAGGATCCCAGGGAAGGTTAAGTATACTCACTGCAGGTGGGGGTGTGAGGTATGGGGTGTGGGGTATGGTGTGTGTCGGGGGAGATAGTTCCTAGTACAAACAGGCAAGTCTGAAGAACAGGAATCCAATTCCAGAAGCTGGGTCTTGTGGATTATACTCACAAATATAATTCCAACACTTGGTTGAGGCAGGTGGATTCTGAGTTTACTTAGTTTGGGCTACATATGGAGACCTTGTCTAAACAAGACAAAACAAAACAGGATTCTTTCCCGATTGAAGACCTGTTTAGTTTTCTGTAGGCACTAAGTCTTTGGTGTTGACTTGGAATTTCATTTTTTGTTTTTGTTTTTTTAGGGTGTTTTGTTTCTTCTGGGGGTGGGGGGGAAATGACAGGTTTTTCTGTGTAGACTTGGCTGTCCTGGAACTTATTCTGTCAGCCAAGCTTGCCTTGAACTTAGAGACCTGCCTGCCTCTACCTGCTGAGTGCTGGAAGTAAAGTTGTGTACCACCACTGCCTGGCTTGACTAGAAATTTCTGAGTGTGTCAAATCCTACATGGATGCCTGCACAGAACAAGTTCAATGGTTGGTGAATGAAGCTGCAAATAACTGTCCTTGTCCAGAGCTAGGGTGTGTCCTGGGTCTGGGGTGGAGACTCCAGATATAGCAAGAGCTGCACCTCACCACCACTGTCCAGCACACCCCTGGCTGGCCTGCCTAGCCTTCATTGACATCCATCAGCAGTGTTGAGGTACATCTGCCATTCAGACCTTTAAGGTACCCAGCACTGTCCTGCCATCACCTTGGCCTTCTATGAAGCATGTAGTAGATGCTCAGGAAGGTTTATGGATGAGATAAATAAGAAGGGCAGCTTCAAGTCTGTTAGGGAGTGGTTCAAGGGTCTCAGGTCTGCACACTTCTCACAATTGAGCTGGGGCAATTAGTGATAGTCTGGGCATTCCAGGTCAGGTTAGTCTGAGGCTTCCTTTAGGGAACAGGAAATTGTATAGACTTTCTAGGAAACTTCCAGGGATCTCTACAACTCCACCTTCAGCCTGTCTAAGAGCCATGTCACCCTGCTGGTCCTCTGAGGCCTACAGTACAGGGTCTTGTCCACAATCTTCTGTGAGCAGGTCTCACAGTACAACCCAGTATGGATGCAGAACACTGTCTAGACACTGCCAGCATACTGTTCAACTTCTCACCTTTCCATAGTGGACTTCTATTTCTTGTATGATTAGAACCAAGATACAAAAAGCAAAGCTGTTAACTTTGATGAGCTTTCTTTGTTGAGGAAAGCTCAACACGGCCACCTTAGGGCTCCAACATGGGGATCTAGGGCATGCAGACAGCAGCTCCAGCCACTTGTTACCTGCTTGTCTTGGTGTTCCCCAGGCTGAAGTGGACACAGTTCAAACACTGGTCTGCGTTGGGGCCATCACAGCCTTTGTCACCACACTCAGGATGGCACACACCTTAAAGACACAAGCACTTCTTTTCATCCAGAGATGCTTTCTCCATCCAACCCAGCCAGCCATGGGTCCCTTTGTGAGGTTACCACAGCCTAGGTCAGAGGAACTTCCTTCAGGAGTGATTACTTCTAGGGACTACAATACCAGAGACCTACTCATGGGATGTGGTCACAGTTAGGGGCTGAGTCTAACTGTCCTGGTCCTCTATGGAGGAAAGGCATGAGAGCAAGTGATATAGCCATTTGGTGGTAGTGAGGGGCCAAGGCCAGTGAATATATGGGAACTGAGATCCTAAAGATGTGGCATCTGAGCCTTCATGATGGGACCAATCACCTTGTTACATACACCGTGAGAAACTAAGCACCACAGTTGGGTGTTTGGGTTGTGATGGTGCTGCAGTGAAATGGTGAAGGAGTCGCTCACACCTGGTGAGCCTACTGTTATACAGAACGACAGGCACAGTGGGAACACGGCACTGAGTGACACTCATGGTGACTGTGGGTTGAGCTCCTTCCTGCAGCTTTCCTTTTTTTTTTTTTTTCCTGGTTTCCCTCACTCTAGCTGCCAGCAGTAAGCCATCAATGTCTTCCCTCAAGTTTCCTTGGATAACTTGAATTCTAACTGTGGGCTCCATGCTGCTGGAAAAGCCATCTAAAAGTACAGGAAGCCCTATGAATTCCAGGAAACTATCACCATCTGTGTCCTCCCCCGGGGCTCCACAGAGATGAGGTAGGTTCAAATGTCTGCCTCTTCAGCTGCAGTGACCATGACTACAGGCTGTGCTTCTCAGCTGCTGAAGCCAGCCTGAGGTGACTCCTGCCTTCCCCACCCGTCTGCTTCATCCCTGCAGGTTGGAGGTGATTTAGGGAAGGGCAGGAAGAGGCACTGGGAAGGCTTCTAAGACATCAGAAGGAAAAGGCCTAAGCTTTTTATGTTGGCAGAGGATGGGAAGTGAGCTCAGAAGCAGAGAAGGGCTGACTTGCTGGCTTCCTCATCCCATGGGGATCGTGAAGACAGAAGGTCTCATTCTCCTAGACCACAGTGGGCTTTGCTGAGGAGCACAAAGACCTCTTAATTCACCTTCCCAGCCTTAGCGTTTGCTTCCTGTCCTAAGGTTCACCTTTGTGGACACCTCTAGTTTTCATTTTGGGTCTCTACTTGCCTCTGTTCCCACTGTGGACCCCTGCAGAGCTGAGGTCTTCTCCTGCATGTTCTACTTGGCCTTCCCAAGTGGCTGCTTGCCTATTCTGTGTCCTAGATAGTCATGCCTGTCTCTTCCAAAATCCAATGCCTAAGCCACATTTTCACCCTATCTCCCAAGACTGCTTATTATTTTGGAGTTTCAAGTCAGTTACTGGGAAACTTTCATCACCAGGCATAGTAGACTTTCTGCTGTGGCCTTGCTGACCAGTCCCTTAAAGGGCATGCCTTTCGCCTTCTGCAAAACTGTCTTTATAAGTCCCAGAAGGCAGCAGGTAACAATGCAACCAGCCAGGGAGAAAGGGTGACACTTTAAGAGACATTGTGTCTCCCGGACTGCTGATGAGATCACTAAAATGATGACTCTAAAGAAATGAAACATCCTCTGGAACTGCATGTTGGGAGAAGAAAAAAGCATTAGCCAGAGGGGGAACCTGTGAACTAGAAAGAGATGTGTAACTTGTCATACCCCCTTATAGGATAAGACTGAAGTCCAGACAATGATGGGTCAATAACCACAACATGACCAGGACTGCTTAGATGTGCACAACCCTAGACATCTAACTAAACTTTACTCTCACTTCAGAACATTGGGGGTGGGGTCAGAGGACTTCCTTGTCCCTTTTCCTAATGTGGTCACATAGGCTAAATCTCCATTTCCTGCCCTTTTTATGATTAATTTGGTTGTTTTAATTGGCATCTTAAGGATGGGTAGCCAAACTTGGCTTCTTAGAGTACAAACTATGTTCCTAAGTTAGTAACAATCTTCCATTTTGGGAAGATAAGGGTGTTGGGAGGAGCAGGAACATGAGCCCCATTTCCTCACAGACAGATTGGGGTCTGACAGGATGGGGTCTAGTTTGTTCAAGGCAAGTACCTAGGATGTATCTGTGGGAGCAGGTGCTAGGTAAATATTTGCTAGTGGCTGAAGTATGTGAAGTGTGGGAAAAGGAAGAGTGGAGCAAGGGTAGATGTCCTCACCATCTGTAGGCAGAATGTTCTAGCAAGTCCCTAATCTTAAATGGCCATGGGGGGAGCCTAGACTGGGCCTGCCCCAGCACTGGTCCATAGGACGTTGATGTCACCTGTCACTTCCACCTGCCCCTCTCTCTCAGGCCTTCCCACAGTGGGAAGTTTCATCAGCCATCTCTACAGAGGAGCCCTTTGCAAGCTTGGGACCACATGACAGCCAGGCAGCAGAATTCTGGTACAGCATCAAGGTCATGGGCAGCAGCCAGCCCTCAGTTGGAGTGGTTGGGATAGAACAGTGTCTATCCAAGAGCAGCTATCAAATTCATAAACCAGCAAATCAACCAGCATGTGGCTTTCTAGATGGTTTTAAAAGCCAAATATCAAGCTTCATCTCACCCATGAAACACACTGAATCAGATCCACCTGGCCGGCTACCTCCCAGGAACGTCGGGGCCCAGCTGTAACTCATTCTCTCCACAAGCATCTGTTTGCGTTGTCATAATCTGTAATTCTGTCTGCTTTGCATCTCTCCTCAATTAGCTGAAAGTGACCCTGAGGCCTGGTGATTATGCATCACTCCAAGCAGAGGTTCCCAACAGAAAGAGTGAGTGTTCTGAACAGTTTGGCTAACAGAGATCACAACCCCACAGAATTAACCAACACAGACTAATTTGAAAAGCCTTTGTGGGACAAATCCAGGGTTGAAAACAAACAAAACAGAAAGCAAATCAAGAAATCAGGAAAGTAACTTGGCGTCCTGCTTGCTTCCTCTTCCTCTTCATATTCTCTCTCTCCTGTCTTTCCAGGACTAGGGATTGAATCTGTAGTTGTGCATAAACCAGGTAAGTGCTCTATCACTGAGCTATGTCCTCTGTACTTATGTTTTTGATACAGTAACTTGCAAGTTGGCTTTGAATTCACTTTGCAGCCCTTGTAAGCCTTGAATTTAAGATCCTACCTCAGATAATCCTAGTGCCCTATATTCCTGGGATTATAGGCCTGCACCATGAGGACCATTCATTTTCCTTGCTCAGTGGTGATTCCTCAAGCCAGGCCCCCTTTATTTCAACAATAGTTGGGTCACAATCTTATAAGAACCCCACTCCATGTCCTGCCTCCATTTTTTCTGGGCTCAGGTCTACTAGCTGCCTAGGTACATCCTTCCTGGAGTGTCATTTTTACCTGCTATGGGTATAGACTTCAGGGCAACCCAGAACTGCTGAACCTGGTCTTTTAGGTGGGGATCAGCCTAGGGTCTGCTCTGTAATCAAGTATCCTGATGAGTTGTGTTGGTGATGGTGGGTACCTCCTCAATGGCTCTGTTGCTATAGACTGGCCCTCATTCCAAGCTGTTCATTTTTAGTACCCTATTCATGTCTTCCCTGTGCTTCATCTTGCCTATTGAGGCTGCTACCCTTGCTTCTAGCAGACCTTCTAGTCCCCAGTCCTTTTGCTATCTAGCCTACCATGCCACCCTCTAATGCCATTACTTATGTTCCATTTTACCCCAGTCTCCTGCTCATCTTACCTGGAGACTAGTCCTATTGCCTGTGTTTGACCAGGGGCTTGTCTGGAGATGTCTCTAAATGTTCATAAGGTGGAATCTTGGTTCTCAGTGCTGAAGTGGTGGAACCTCCTAGTATGATGACCAGGTCTATTGTCAAATGACTAGCCCGAGGGATGCCTAGGGGATAACTAGAGCACACCTCCATGTATATGTATATGGATGCTCCCAGAGAGAACTGGACCTCTGATCTATCCAACAGTTTTAGCTGTTAATGGATTCAAAATGTTGACAGCTTTTGGGAGGTGGTAAAACCATGGAAGCTGGGGCCTCACTAGAGTGTCACTGGGGAACTGGCTTCTTCCTGTCTGATATGAAGTGAGCATCTCTGCCCCACCCACCTCTCAGAGCAATGGGGCTAAGGAGCTGCGGACTGGAGCCTCTGAGTCTATGAGCCCAAATCATTGTTCCTCCTTTTAACTATTTCCCTTAGGTTTTGGTCCCAGCAATGAAAACCCAATGGGCACAAAGTGCACGGTAGTTAGAACACTTTGGATTTTGCTCTCAGAAAGGGTTAATGCTAACTTATGGCACTGAGTTAGTTTCAGCCAAAGCAGATGGTTATAAAGTAAGGTCTTGCCATCCAATTGGCTTTTACACGTCAGTCCATGTTTTCTCTTTGTTATTATTTGTTTCTCCTGTGATGCAGCCAAGGGGAATTCCTTAGAGATGGACAGGTAGTCCTTTAAATTGTGAGTTAAATAAATCTCTTTTTTTTTCTTTATAAGCATTCAGCTTTGGGGATTTTGTTAAACAATAGAAAATGAACCATTGAGATGACGAACACCTTCTGCAGCCCTATTTTCCGGTGTTATCTGGGGTCCTTGATATCTACAAACATTCTGTTCTTCTCTCTTTCACCTCTATTTCTGTCCCAGGGAGAGCTGGCCTTCCAGCTCTTCTGTCTGCCTCTCATCCCCTGATGTTGGTCCCTGGGATCACTGTTCCATTGGACTTTCTCTGTCTTTCTTGATAAAGCAACTACTTTCTTGTCCCCAAGGCCTAGGTGGAACCAATGACAACCTGAGCATCTCCACAAATGTGAAGTTTGTCAATGACCAGTTTTCCATGCTCTAAAAGCAATAGCCTGAAAGTCCCTTGCCCTTTCTTTGAACTCTAAAGTGGCTGTTCCTTGCTCCTCCTGCTTGGCCACCAATACCATGTCACCCTCAGTCACTCTGGCTTGTTTCTGTGACTAGGTCACCCTTCCAGATTCCCCCTAAACCTAGGGACCTTTCCCAAAAGCCAGAAACATATTCCCATGGAAACCTCTTCCTCCATTTGGGCCATGCTGGGTAGAGACCAAGTGATACAGAGCAGAATAGCATAAGGGTGGGATGCCACTGTGCATGGCTGGAGTCAGGAACAGATTTTGAGAACCCCCCCAGCTTTTTCTTACTGAATCTTGACATGGTTTATAAATCACAGGGGAAAACAGCAGATTAGTCCATATATAACTCAATGTTCCATCTTAAAGGAAAGGCAGAAGAAATTTAAAATGGAATCAACCAGGTTTATATGCTTGATTTGTATTGGTGAAAATTTCCATTTAGTTATGCATATTCTAAGAGATCACCCATCATTTGTCAGGTAGCTAGGACATTTAGCTAAGAAAAATATGCCCAACCAGAAACACCCAATATCATATAATTGCTGTGGGATGGTTCAGAGGAAAATGAACAGCTTTAGGGCTCTAATAACATCTTTACTTTCCTTAGAGGCTAGAGGTATCCAAAAGACAACTTTGGGATACTGTGGCTTCCAGATACCTTGTAAATGATACAACAGTCTGGAGAACAAGGCCACCATGCCAATGGGATAGCTATAGGAGCATCTGCACCAGGGGTCTTTACATGTGAGCTTTGGAAAATGTTTATGCATAGCATCAGTCTGTACTGTTTCTTCTCTTAACAGCCTCTCCTGGGTACCAGCGCTGGAGAATGGTCATTTCTGAACCACCAGCTGCTTCTTGAAAACAAACTTGTGGGACTCAAGCTTTCTTCTCATTTCTGGTTGCTCAAAGTGGATGAACTCAAGAGAGTCAGAATGCTAAATCCTGCAATGAGGGCACTTGAAGAAAGGGGGCTTAGCAAATTCACCCAGAGCAAGTCCCAGTTCTGGTTGGGCATATAGGAGCTCAGTGCCCCAGCTTGGAAGGTCAAAGAGTACTTACTGGTTTGCAGCATACTTACTGGTCTGTAAAGTATTAGAAGAGCCTTGGGTGGAGGCAGCTGTGTGAGTGTAAATTGCCGTCATTATTACAACTTTCAGGCCAGACAAGACTTACAACCAAAACCCCACCTTTTTCCTGAAAAGATCCCCCCTTTGAGAGCTACACTGGAAAATGAATTGGGAGGCTAGCCATCTCCTTTCACTCAGTTCCATTACCCGTGTACTCTTCTTCATCCTCAGGAGTCTCTGCCTGAGGTGGTGGCCCAGCAGCTTTGGGAGGGTCCATCTCGGGGACTGAGATCTCCAGCATCCGTGAGCGAGACTGATGGGAACTGAACGTGCGGTACGGGTGCTCCGCTGTGCCATATAAAATGAGGCTCCATTCCTTCAATTTTCCTGGAAGGCACCAAAATCACAGTTATCCCAAAAAGCTCTGGATGCACTGGCAGGTTGCTGAGCCTGGGCTGTAGCCTCCATTCATTGCTCAAAAGAGCATCAGATGCAGTGTGGCTTCTCCCACAGTGGGCTCTTTGTTGTTACCTCATTTCGTCTGAGCTGTTGGCCAGGTGTGATGGCTATTCTTGCTTGTCCACTTGACTACATCTGGAATTACCTAAAGCTCATGCAGTTGTGGGGATCTTTCCTTAGTTAAGTCATTTCAAGTGTTTCTACTTTTATATTCATACTTTGGGCTCACACCTAGACTGGATCTTTGAGGTGGGAAGATGCACCTCTAATCTAGACCACATCTTCTGCTGGCAGCCTATATAAAGGACACAGAAGAAGGAAGCTCACTCTCTTGCCAGCTTGCTCTCACTCTCTCTAGCCCTGAGAGACATTCTTATAGTATCTCAAACTTAGATATGATAACCACTGATATTCTCTTAATTGATATTATATGATAAATAAATTGAGGAAGGACAACACAAATGGCTGTACAAATACAACAAAACATAGCAGAAACATGTACGTCAACTACAATCCTTGTTTCTGTAGCTGGTCACATGGCCTTAGCTAGTATGTATGACTACCTTCCTCTACTAGCCACTCTGTATTTCCTTCGCCCTCAGCAAGAACCCAAGCAGGTCTTGGCTCTTTTTCTGGAGGACTGACTCATACCTTCATTCCTGAAGGGTCTATGCCTTTTGTCATTCTTCCTGAATTAGGATGTTGTAATTTCCCATTGATTTTAATCACAGGATATGGTAGCACCAAGAGATGCCCTAAAGCAGTGCTATGTTATTTTGTTAGTGCTCTAACAAATAAAGCTTGCCTGGAGATCAGAGAGCAGAGCTAGCCACTAGTTAACCATAGAGACCAGGCCGTGGTGGCACACACCTTTAATCCTAACACTTGGTAGGAGCAAACAGGAAGAAAGCCAAAGTGGCCAGGGCGAAGTTTGAGTTTCCAGTGTCTCCTGGTAGGTTAGTTACCTGCTCTGGAGCTAAAACTTCTAGGCCAGCAGAACTAAAAGGTCAAAGGAACAAAAGAAGCAAACACGTTTCCAGTGGGCCACCAGTTCTCTTTCCACACCTTGATTCCTGGACCTGTGAATCCTGGCTATGAGAGAAACCATACCATGTATTGGACTCTGATTCAAAGTATATACTGCCTTCTGGAGAACCCTGCCTAGTCCTACAGGATGTTGCCACCTAATTGGCGCTGTAACTGTGTCTTCAAAAGGCCATTCCATCTTTGTATCAGGTCAAGTGTTTCAGAATGGTGGGGAACACAGTAAGACCTGTGAGTTCTATGATTGAGTCCACTGTTTCACTTATCTGGCTGTGAAGTGAGTTCCTTGGTCAGAAGTACTACTGTCTGAGATACTATGAGGGTAAATAAGGCATTTTGTACATCTACAATGGTGGTTTTGGCAGAAGTATTACATGCAGGAAAGGTAAATCCATAACCAGAATAAGTATCTATTTCAATAAGGATATCTTTTCCACAGATGAAGTCATCCAGTGTAGTCAACTTACTACAGATTGCTGGCTGTTCACTCTGAGAAATGATGCCATACCTAGGGCCTAGTGTTGGTCTCTGCTGTTGGTAGAGTTGTAGCCAGGTCACCCTTGGTGAGTGGCAGTCCATGTTGTTGAACTTACGTATAATCTCTATATCTGTACTTCGTTCATGTGCCCATTGGTTAATGACAGAGATGGCTGGAGAAAGAGGCTGCCTGTCCACAGGATAGGTCATCCTATCTACTTAATTACTGAACTCCTCTGCTGAAGTCATCTTTTGATGAACATTTACATGGGGCACATGTTTCTTTACCTCCATTGCCTATTTGGAGAGCTCTATGTAGTGTAGTGACTGGAGCTCTGTACACTGAAGATTTCCCCTTGCAAGTGTTTTTAGGGTTGTCTCAGAAAGGTTTTGTAATGTTGCAGCTGTCCACTTCTAGGTGGTGTCCGTGTAATGTGCAGAATCATCAGTAAACCAGGCCCCAGCCTTTTCTTCCCCAGTCAACTAATCATAGGGCACAACTCCATGAGGCCATAGGTAGCAGATGACATTGTAATGGGAGTTGAGACTAGGCATTTAGGCAGCTTGTTTGTGTAACTTGCTTGTGTCCTCTGGACCTACTCATGGCCAATCACATATATATCACTTCTCTTTAATAATGGATTCTTGCTGTGCCTATCTTGCTTTATTACTTGGTGGGTCAGATAACACTCAGTTCATAATGAGCAGCTCAGGTCACATGATAACTTGATGGCCCATTATCAAGCATTCAGTTTCCACCAATGCCCAATAGCAGGCCAAGAGCTCAAAGAAATAATAGTTGTCTACAAATGATGGTAGAGCCTTGATCTCAAAGGTGTCCTCAGTGATTCACCTATAGGGGCCTGCCAACGGTTTCAAACAGCATCCCTATCTGCCACTGATTCATCAACTACCATCAGGCCTGCTGGATCATATGGTCCAAGTGGTAGAGCAGCCTGCACAGCAGCCTGGGCCTGTCAAAGAGCCTTCTCTTGCTCCAGGCTCCACACAAAGCTAGCAGCTTTCCATGTTACTTGGTATATGGGCCGGAGTAACACATCCAAGTGAGGGATGTGCTGAAGAATTCAAATAGGCCCACTAAATATTGTGCTTCTTTCTTGGTGGTGGGAGGGGCTAGGTGCAGTAACTTATCCTTTACCTTAGAAGGAATATCTCTGCATGTTCCACACCACTGAACTTCTAAGAATTTCACTGTGGTAGAAGGTCCTTGAATTTTGGTTGGATTTATTTCCTATCTTCTGGTGTGCATATGTGTTATCAAGGAGCTCAGATGGTGGCTATCTCCTGCTCACTTGGTCCAATCAACAAAATATCATCAATATAGTGAACCAATGTTGATATTTTGTGGAAGAGATCCCTTTGAACTAAGTTATGACACAGGGCTGGACAGTTAACATATCCTTGTGGTAAAACTGTAATGGTATACTGTTGGTCTTGCCAATTGAAAGAAAATTGCTTCTGCTGGTCCTTATGGTACCAAAAAAAAAGGCATTTGCTAGATGAATAGCTGCATACAATGTACAAGTAGATGTGTTAATCTATTTAAGTAAAGACACCACATCTGGTGCAGCAGCTGCAATTGGAGTGACTACTTGATTGAGTTTTTGATAGTCAGCTGTCACTCTCCATGATCCACATCTTCCTTACTGGCCAGATAGAAGAGTTAAAGGGAGATGAGGTGGGAACCACCACCCCAGAATCTTTCAAGTCCTTGGTGGTGCTAATTTTTGTGATTCTTCCGAGGCAGTGTTTTTGATGCACTATTTTCTCTGGCAGAAGCAACTCTAAGGGCTTCCATTTAGTCTTTCCAAACACAGGTCAGGAAACCTGTGTGAGAATTCTGCTAACTTCTAATTATGTCTATCCCAATTATATATCTTGGACTGGGGAAATAACTACAAGATGAATTTGGGAATTCACTAGCCCTACTGTGACTCAGAGTTCAGCCAGAATCCCATGAATCACCTGGCCTCCATCAGCCCCTACTTTAACTGGAGGGCCACAATGTTCCTTGGGAGAACCAGTAATTAATTCAGCACCAGTATCCAGCAGACCCAGGAAGTCTGATATTTCCTTTCCTCCAGTGTAAAAGGCCACCGGTTCCTTTGGAGAAGGATTCAGGAAAGGCTAACAGTAAAACTCTTGGGGATTTTAAAAAGGCCCTTATGGAAACTGGCTTTCCCTTCATTTAAGGTGTTCTAGGTCTACAAACTAGCTCAAATCTGGAAATTGTTTCAGAGACTGAGATATCCTTTTGCCATGATCTAGTATAGCCTTTCTTTTGTTTGAGATTTTTTTCAGCATATATAGATCAAATGAAAATTCTGTAGGCTTCTTATCTATTTCATGCCCAGAAACACCATGATTGATCAGTCAGTACTAAAGGTCCATACGAGTCATGCTACCATAAAATTCACTTTGCCCGCTCTGCCCATTATGTGTCAGGCCATTATGGACACTGCTTTGTCTATACTGTGCATTACAATAACAAGGATCACCTTGACTTTGGGATTCACATTATGATTCAGCAAAAGGCTTCACCAGATACTGCTGACGTATTCTTGGACTTTCTAGCTTCTAGAACCACAAACCAAGGAAACCTCTAATCATTGTAAATGACTCAGCCTCAGGTATTTTGTCATAGCCACACAAGACAGAATTAGGCCTTGACCTGTGTCAGATCCTGAGGCTAGTTTGGCTTGGGCTTTAGAAGATATATACAGGCAGAGTCCTTCCACTTGAAGAAGCAGACCTTTTCCCAGTACATGGATTTCCAAAGGGTCTAACCCTTTTAGACACAGGATTTAGTGAACCAGAGAGATGTGTGCTTAGGCCTTTTACATGTTTCACAAGTGCACATTTGACTATGGCACTGAGTGCCTCACACAGCTCCAGGTGCAGAAAGTCCAGCCATGGCAATGACTTTATCCATCCCAAATGCCTTAGGATCAAATTAAAGCTATATTTCAAACCGCAAAGGCATCTGGGCTCTCTAACTACTGCATGGTGAACGGTGATTACAGAGTGACTATGGTGAATGAAGGACAGAGCCCAAGGGCTTTCTAAATTATAATTTAGCCAGGAGTTATTTTGGTCCTATAGGCTGTCTCCAAAAACACCCACAAAAAGCCAACTCACTGAAATTAGAGTCTTATTTTAGGAGATAGTTTTAGTAGGACAAACAAAAGGAACTGTTCTGTCCTCAGGATCAATAGTGTCCAAAGTGGAGGAGGAAACAGGAGAGCCTTTTCAGGAACCATTCTGCAGAGGGGGCAGAAGGGAGGCTACCATTCAGGAATGGAGAAGAGACTTCATCTCTATCACAGGCCCTTGGATTGATTTTTTTCTTAAAACCACAAGCACCTGCCATTTTTCCTGCTCACATATATAAATTTCAAAAAGCATAATTAAAAAACGTACAAACAAAGCAAAAAATATGTCTAAGAAGAAACAGCAAAAAAACAGTAGGTACATGTGGGGTCTATGTTTACAAATAGGAGGCATAAATAGATGCATCCATAAATAGATGGCTCAAACCTAGTTACAAAGCAAGGCAGAGTCTCCTTGCCAGAAGATGACCATGCACTCTTTGAGGAACTGTTTGTTTGTTTGTAGCCCTGGGGATTGAACATCTAGGGCTTTGCAAATCCTTAGAAGCTCTCTACCACTAAGCTATAGCCCCAGCCCAAGTGTTTGATTGTGTGTGTTTGTGTATTCATTTGCGTGTGCATGCATGTGTGTAGGTATGGGGTTGTGGCCCCCTGCCATGTCCTACATGTTTCCCCACTATCTGTGCACTGTGGAGGTCATTCCCTTGCAGCATTACAGAGAGGGGCTGTTATTTACTTTCAGGGCCCCAATGGGTGGGCACTTAAGTTGTTTCTGAACTGGTAAAATTTCACATATGGTCTATGGTGTAACTTTGGTAATGCAAGGAGGGATGCAGAGAGGCAGATAGTGTGCATCCTGGATCTGCTCACTACTAGCTAGGTAACATGGGAGAGGGCTGCCTCATCTCTATTTTTTAGTTTCTGCATCTGCAGAGGAGTGGTGATAATTCTGTGCCTCAGAATTGGAGGAGCTGCCACCAGAGTACTTGACAAGTAAAATCTGAGGAATATGTCATTGTGTATCTTGTTTTAAGGTAGGCCCTTGTCCGTGGACTTTTTGTGTGCTGGGTATATTTGCAACCCACCATGCTTAGCTCGCTTCATGTCTCCCTAAGTGTATTTACAGGCTACACTTTTGGAAGCAAGACTGAGTATTAAAAGGAAGGTATCCTTCTCACAGCCTGAGACCATCGGTGTAACAACTCTGAGATGATAACCTTGCATTCTCTACTGTGAGAAGTTGAGCAGCTTTTCAAGTGGTTAAGCACAAACACTTTCCTGATTTGTCTTGCTAAGAAATTGTAAGCAGTTTATAAGCTCAGAAATGTACTTGAATTTTTACTCAAAACAAATGATGAGTCTTCAAAGATGTGCCGAAGTACACTGAAGCCACATTGGTAGTGTCCCAAAGGGGAACCAGAGGTGCATTTGCTCATGCCTGCTCTGTAGCTTTCTTCTTTCTATCTTCAAGTACCTCTGAGGTCACAGGTAGTATGCTTAGAAATCATGGCTCCGGCAAGGAGGAACATAGCACAGAACATACGTTTGTAGGGGAAGGCAGCAGGGCCGCAGGAACCCTGCATATGCCCAACAGTACAATGCCTTTTCCTAACAGGTATGATTTCCACCACTGTCCTAAGTTAAATGTCAATGCTGAATGTATTTCTCCCCCTTTTCTTGCACTTTTGTGCTGTTTTCACTTTTCTGGCTTCATAAGATATGAAGACAATCGTTCCAGGGGTTTGATAGATGGCTAAGAATGCTTGCTGCTCTTATGGAGGAGCCAAGGTGGCTTCCCAGCACCACGTCATGTGGCTCATAACTACCTGTGTCTAGAGGATCTGATGCCCTCTTCTGCCCCTCCATAGCACCTGCACTTCTGTACACAAACCCACACACATATGCCCATAAAAAATAAAATAAATCTTTAAAAAGAAGGCTATTCCACACATTTGCCAAAAAGTACAGAGCACAAAACACATGGCAGGAACTTGAAGATGACTCTTTAAAAAAATTATTTTCTGCTACTTATAGAAGATAGATCATTAAACATTGATGCACATAAAAAGGAAAATAAAAGTCATTCATAACTGCCCTGGCATGGGTTTTTCAGGTTACTTTCTATGTATGTGTGTTTCCAGGCATGTGTCATCTTCTTCCCACTCAATGTTCCATGACATTTCCTGCATTCGGGAGTTATTTATTTACTAGCTCACTGTTCCAGAGATGTGCCTTTCCTAGTTGGATATCAGCTTTAGCATATGGCAAGTGTCTGTCAAACATTTGATGTTCTACACATATTTACAGAATGAATAAATTAATAGCTAAAACATCAGGATTCTTCTTTTAAAGGAAAGTATTCACTACATAAATCTCTCTCTCTCTCTCTCTCTCTCTCTCTCTCTCTCTCTCTCTCTCTCTTTGTGTGTGCACACACATACATACATATATAGGGGTAAGAGTTCAATACTAGGTGCTGTTTTTCAAGAGCCATCAACCTTAATTCTTTGAGATAAGCTATTACAGGCCTGGAGCTTGCCAATAGACAAAGCTGGCTGACTAGTGAGCCCCAAGATGTTCTTCACTGTCTGCTCTACCTGTACTGGGATTACAGGCATGTACTACTATCCATGCTTGGCTTTTTAGGTAGGTAATAGGGATCAAACACAGATAGATCCTCATGCTTCTACAGCAAGTAAATTACAAACTGAAGTATTTTCCTAGTCCTGTAATTATTTCTTAACTAACCCCTTCACATGGATGATAAGAGAACATAAGTCTCCCATTTTTAGCTATATTCCTCATTTGTGTGGTGCACCATCCTCACCCCCCAGCATACTTACTAGAACTAACACTTGCTACAGTTTAGGCAACTTTTTCTGGGTGTATTTCCTCAAGTGGAACCACTGGCTTAGATACTAAGCTCTCGTGTAGGCTGTCATCACATAATGCCAGAAGCCCCAAACATCTTCCTGGATTCAAAAGCACCCAAGGATTCCTACAATAATCACATCCTGTATATAGTCCCTTCTCCAGTCTCAACTGTCACTGAGTCAGTTAGGTCAGACACTCAGGACTCAGCAAAGCACATCCAGGCACAAAGAGCTGCTCCAAGGTCCTGGTTTTGAGAGTGAAGGGGGTGTTTTTCTCATTTTAAGTTTAATATGACCCTCACCTACTGTGACCCTCTTTTTGTGTGAGGATGCAGTTCCCAGGGGCCAACTCCCTCGACATTCCCTAGAGGCCATGCTCCAATTGAGATGGTGAGTCATGAAAATGAAAGAATCCAGGAAGAGAAGGCACGTAAATCCATGTTAGTCCGACTCTACACTTAACAGAACTGCAACTGAGGGGTAGCTGGAGGATTTGGTTCTCCTTGGGGCAAAGCATTTAACCAGAAGGCATGAGTCCTTAAGATCACCAGCAAGTGTGCTCAAGTCCACTGTGACAAAGACCCAATTAGTACCACACAGCTGCTTCCAGAAGGGGTCTCAAAAGATGCCCCAGTCTATATTCTTTTGCTATTTTGACAGCAGATTCCTGAGATCACAGAAGAAAGATAGTTAAATCCACCTGCTTACATACTGGGGCTGGCAGTGGCAGCACGCTGCTTCCAGGTGCCAACAACGGAACCTGGGTGACTGTAGTTGCCAGAGGCCAAGGATAATCCCTGGCTAATGCCATTGGAGGCTGCCAATCAACAGCTTTATCTCCATTCACTATCTTCCCAACGCATTTCCCCTGGATGAATTAAATTTCCAACAAGCAAACAGGATTATTCCCATTTTTCATAGAAAAGAACCAATATTAACAGAGAGCTGAGGTTGGGTTTGCCAGCAGGAAAGTGGCAGCAGTAATGAAGCTTTTCTTTGCACATATTTTTGAAGTAATCCTTAAAGATCCCTGAGAGAGGAATTTATAATGGGAGACAATACCGAATGCGGTGGGGAGAGGTTCTGTTGGATTGCGACTATGAGCTAAGAGTTTGAATTCCTAGCTTTTCTTGCTTTATAAGAAGTTATTAACAATTAAGACTCTATTAAATCTCCCACACTCCCAGACTTAACCCATGTAGGAAGAAATATTTTAGTTGGAACACAATAAAGGAAGAAAATATATAAATTCCACTTTAATGCTTCAGTGAATTTTTTTTTCCTTCTGGGATCTAGGAAACTAGTCACCCAAGAGCTACACCCAAGTCACAAAGTTTAAGCACAAAGATTTGGGTAAAAGAAATAAAGAAGGCTTCCCATATCTATTTATAAGAGTACACTTCATAAACATAAGTTTTATGATGCATGAATTATAACTCAAAAAGTCTATTATTCAAAATATTGTGTATATATTATATCCACACAGTTGCCATCCATTATTGAACAACATTTACTCAATAAACCTAACACGTAACTTGAAATGTATTTTAAATTCTCATGGAAAGTAAGAGGAAGCAAGATAAAGGGCATAAGGAAATGGCTTGGAAGAAGACACACATGCACACACACTCACACACACATTCACACACAAAGAGTTTTCCTCTGGATTTTGTAGTCATAAAATCCCTGAACAATGGTGTCTCAAATACCAGAAGAATCCAGTACCCAAGAATTTTAGACTTCAAGTTGTTTGGATGAAAGAAGCATCAGTAGGAATATGCCCTTGAGCCCCCCAGTGGATGCTGGGAACTACAGATAGCCCTGCTCTGTGGAGACACTGTTCTCCCTGTGCATCCATACTCATGTTGAATGCTGTTGCCATCTGAACTAAGAACCTGGCTCACACTGTGGCTGTAATTTCTACAAAGAGCAATAACAAAACCAGTACAAGTGTTGCCTTTCTACAACTTTATGGCTGGAAAAGTCATTCTTACCATAGAACACAACTTCAGCATATCTTTTTCTTACTTAGGCAAAGAGCTTTTACCTTCATGCCCAAAGAAAGCACTTGGCAGCTTCTCTTTGGTACATCTGAATTGCCAGCCTCACTCTGCTTATGCTTTAGGGCCTTTATTAACTAGATAATAGTTCATTGAACATAAACATAAGTATTGGATTACTGAGATAGTTAACTTCATAACCTTAACCAGTGACTAATAAAAAGGTAGTGTATCTAGTGTAAAAACACTGGGTAGAGGGGAAGACTCACATCTTCATCTGGATGAATCAGAACAGAAGTTCATCACCCTGCTTAGAACAACATATGCTTGAAAGTTTATGGGCTGCAAATTTGTATAATTTTTCATTAAATATTTCCAGAGCATGGTTGATTATAAATAACTGAAGGCAATGTGGTTTGAATGAAAAATGTCCCTCATAGGCTTATACATTTGAAAACTTGGTCTCCAACACATGGCATTGTTTGGGTCAGTTACAGAATCTTGATGGGGGATGTATGCCACTGAGATGGCCTTGAGGATATACAGCCTGGCCCCACTCATTGACTTTGCTTTGCTTTCTGTGTGCAGAGGTAGTGCTACCAGGCAGCTTGCCACTCATACTACTATGCTTTCTTTGCCACTTGCCATTTTCTCACTACGATGGACTGTATCCCTACCATTTCCCACTTAAGTTGCTGTTGCCAGGATATTTTATCAGCAATAGAAAAGAAATGAACACACTGAGGAAAATAAAATTGTGGCTTTGGAGACTCCTGTATGTGCTGGGTAACAAAAGTACCAGAATATGCCAGTACACTTGATGCTTTCTTTAGTGGCCCTGTCAAGTTTGACACTGGAGTGCCATCTTTTAATTAGTTAATTCAGTCATTAAGTTTGTGATGGTGCCATAGAACCCAGAGCCTCCTCATACACACGGGTAGGTAAGTGCTCTACACTACCCTGCACATGCTCGGATTCCCACTTCCTTCCCTTCCAATTCTTATAACACAAGTCTCCAGTCAATATTTAGCATCTCATCTTCAGCCCCATCTCATCTTCAGGGAGGTAATCCTTCTGGTTTACTGTCTGATTTAGCTACCTATTATTATTAGGTTTCTTTTAAACAAAACCTTACTCTCTGTTGCTCTGTTAGCCTTAAACTTGAACTCATGGGCTGAAATGCTCCTCCTGCCTCAGCCTACCCAGCAGCTGGGACCACAGGGTTAACCCTAAGACCCTGTGATTTCCTGAGGTGTAGGGGTTGAGATAGTGTTCTGTGTAGCATAAGGTAGCCTTGACCTTTCTCTCCTCAACTAGTTCTGGGATAGCAGGCATATGTCATCACATCCTATGAGAATGCCATCCAGAAAAGAGTAAATTAATAGTTTGAAAATCCAGGTAATGCTTTGATGTTTATAACAGAATAGGCCTGTCTTTGTTCCCTTCTTCTCCTGGGATCCCATTGATCCACCACATACAGCTTTTTTTAATACTCTGGATGGTCTTTCCTGTCATTTACACCAGATTCCAAATGTTCTCTTGCACTGTCCCTTCTTCCTTGGCTTCAAATACTGTCTGATGCTGTCTCATCTCGGATATGAGAACCCAGTTTTCTCATGCCACCCTGCACATGCTCGGATCCCCACTTCCTTTCTAGTCAATATTCAGCATCTCATCTTCAGCCTCATCTCATTTACTGTCTGCTTTAGCTACCTTTTTATTTTTTAGTTCCTTTTAAACAAACCCTTACTGTGTTTCTCTGGTTAGCCTTGAAATTGATCTCACAGGCTGAAACGTTCCTCCTGCCTGAGCCTACCTAGCAGCTGGGACCACAGGATATGCTATGACACTCAACTGGACTCAAGTTTGGATTTTTGTTTTTATCTTCACATCACATTTACATTTTAAAGGCATTTATCCTCTGGTGTTCATATCTGAACTGCAGTGGCTGGCTCCCATGCTTGCAGGTTTCTACAGTTTCCTTGTGCTGCCTGAATTGCCCTTTTTCCTTGCCAAGTTTATTCTCTGCTAGAGTTTGTTTCTGTTTTAATATTGGATAACTCTCTCAAATGTCTGGCGGGTTTCTGGGTGTCCTCTCCTATTTGCTAGCAAGGCAATAGAAAGCTGTGTTCCTGGAATATGGAAATGTGCTTTTTGTCTGTTTCTTCATTTTGCATACAGCAGACTTGCTAGTTTATATAACATGGGCAGGGAAGTGTGTGGGTATACTAGTTGGCCCAGATGTAAATAACATCCACTGAGAACAATAGAGGTCAGATGAAGATGTAGTGTCTTTAAAGTGCTGAGATTAAACAAAACATTCTGCCAAATCAGGTTTTACATCTAATCCAAAATGGGTTGAAATAAAGGCATTTACACATGCATCAAACAAAGCTGAGCAAATTTACTGCCAGCAAACTTGCATGTCAAGTGATGGTGAAGGAGCATACCTGTGATTCTGTGTATCAGGAGGCTGAGGCAGGAAGGAACATGAGTTCCAGGCCAGTTACCAGCCACTGAGGAGATCTGTCTTTTAAAAGGTAAAGGGAATTCTTCAAGCAGGAGAAAAAAATGACACCAGGTAAGAATTTGGATCTATAGAAGATAAGAAAAAGCAGCACTGGAAATGGCAGATTTGTGGTAAATATTGAAAAATGGGAAGTTTCCTTCTCTTTAGTTTCTCTCTCACACAGATACACTCTGTGTGGGTAGACCAGTAGTCTCTGTCTGATGTCCTCTTCAGTTGTTTTCTAACCCAATTTTAAGACAAGGTCTCACTGAACCTAGAACCTATCAGCTTGGCAAGAGTGGCTGGCCAGTGAGTCCCATAAGAATCCTTCTAACTATTTCCCCTATGCTAGGATTTCTGGCAGGAGCCATTGTGTCTAGCTTTTTTTTTTTTTTTTTTTTTTTTTTAAAACATGGGTGTTGGAGGATCTGAATTAAGGTCCCATACTTGCTTGACAAGGACTTTACTGAGCTATCTCACCAGTGCCTCCTCTTGGGAAACAGAACCAAGAGTAAAACAAAAACAAACAAACAAATAAAAACCCTAAATATTCCTGTTTTTCCTGCATCATTGGAAGATAAACTTTGTAATGTACACAGAGGTACAAGATTCCCTTCCCCATCCTCCCACAACACACACACACACACACACACACACACACACACACACACACACACACACAGATGAGGGTAGAGGGGACAGAGGAAGCTACTTGAAGGCTCTTACATTTAAGGCTCTTACACTTGTGGTAAGCTGAACTGTAAAACATTTGGTGCATTTGTGATCCTACAGCAACTGCTGAGAGTGTGGCTAAAAAGCCAATGCAGGAAATAAAACAATTTAAAAAATATTTGATTAAATCAAAATATGGCAAGAAAAACAGACCAGAGTACATTGCTTTAAAAATGCAGTTGAGTTTTGTTTGTTGAAATTGATTTGGAGTTTTTTGTATTTGGTTCTTGGGTAAGAAGTCTGTACTTTTAGAATGGACTGTTGGGATTTGCTATCATGGTTATATTGGCTTTATCAAACTAGTTGGATCTAGTTCCCCTCTTTGCTACTGTCTGGAAGAGTTTATGGAATATTGATACTATTTTTTGTTTACATGTTTAGTAGAATTTGCCAGAGACTCCACCTGTCCTTGAGTTTCCTTCCAAATTATAGAACTAATTTCATTAATAGGACAATTTTGAAACTGTACCTAACAACCCAAGAGTGCACTGGCTTCCTAAGCACAAATGGAACTGATGTTAAAGTCCTTCCATCTTCATGGACTGGCTGGCTTATCTTTCAACTGTATTTGAGTCACTCAAAAATCTCCTCCCTTGTATGTAGGTTTGTCCTTCCTTCTTATAGTCTTAGTAATTTTTGCTCTATATATGAGAATAGAATTTGAATTTTCTAACTGAGCCAAGTCCTTTGCTAACAATGACATAATGTTGATGCACATAATTTGTTGGTCTGATGTTAATATATATCCATATCTTCTTTACTTGGTTTTTTGCCTTATATATATATTTCTTCCACCCACTTTATTTTTCATACTTTGGCTTTCTTATGGTTTGATAATTTTCTTATTTATGGTTATAACAGTTCTAGCAAGAAGACAGAACAGTTAACCTAAGAAAATCCAAAGCTTTTATAAAGAGACTATTATATGAGCAGAGCCTATGGAAGCCAGAGGGAGGATTCTGGTCCCTAAAGCCTGGTCTGTGGAATCTATAGAAATAAGAGGGAAGATGCTGGTCCCAGAGGGAAGCCATAGGGCCTATGGAAACCACAGGGAGAATGCTAATCCTTGGGGCTGATGTTTGATAAGCAAAGAAAAATGGCTTGTGACCTTAAGGAATGCTGCTTTTTAGAAGACTATAAGAACGAATAACTTATAAAGAAATGTTTCCCCACTTCCTCTATTTCTCCTCTAGAGTCCTCTAACTCAGTTCTCCCCCCACACTAACTCAACCAGACGATCTCTGAAGAGGTTCACCTCCCCAGAGTTATACACTGTACATGAATAAAATATACTGGGAACAAAAACAAATACATTTTATAAATCAAGTGTGACAATCTTTGTCTTTTGAATAATTTGTCCACTTAGCTTTGTTGAAATTCTCACTATTATTGGACTACCTCTGAGGTTCTCTCAATAGAATTCTAGACAAGTATGGTGCCTCTGAATAGACCCACATTCACCTAGCATTTGGATTTTAGCACCTTGTTTTCCAGGCCTTGGTTCTGCATTTTCTGTTTCTCTTTCTTTCCCAAAGTTCCTCTAAGGTTCCAGTGTTGGAAGATCAGCTGGGAACTCCTCACTCACAGGGCATTATATGTCAGCCAAAGCTACAAGGAAAAGTTAACTTTGCTTCTCCAAGCCTGCCTTTGGATACTTGCCCTTCAGCAGTTACTTAATTCTTTCAGGCCTCCAGACTCTTGGTCTTCTATGGCGTAGAAATGGAAGGAAATCTACACCATTTTTAATGTTTTAATTCTTTGTTCTTAGGTCATTTGCTAGCAATTTAGGGGGATAAAACTAGGTTAACTTATAATAAAAATATAAACAAATTATAAATATAATCATAATGGCAGGAATTTGAAAATAAAAAAAATTGCCAAAACTGAAGATATTTGGGATTTTTTTTAAAAAAAGTTTATTTATTCTTACATATTTTTATGCTCATGAGTATTTGTCTAAATGTATGTATGTTCACCACATGCATGCCTGGTGCCTGTGGTGATGAGCAGAGAGCTTCAGGTCCCTTGGATCTGAGTTATTGGTTATTGAGAGCTGCCATGTGGGTGCTGGGAACTGAACTCAAGTCCTCTGCACGAGCAGTCAGTCCCCCTAACCACTGACACTCTTTCCAGCCAAGATTCCTTTTCAAAAGGATATGCAATGTCATTAAAATTACTGGATATGCAAGTAACAAAAAGAAATGCGAAGCACATGTATAAGGCAGCTAGAACACTGCAATGTTACAGAAAAAGAAAGACTAGAGAGAAATAGAAATGTGTTTTTGAACATGTCATGGTTCTCAAAATAAGTGCTGTTATTTCTGTTTAAACACTAAAAGATCGATTTTGTGGAGGGGGTTTGGTTGTTGAGGCACAGACCAGCCAGACAGTGGGCAGATCTAAGTGAGCCTTCACTGCTAATGCTGGCAGGGTGAATCTAAGAAAGTGTCTCTGAGGAGCTATTCCTTTTCTGAAGATATACTTTTCTTTCTCTTTTTAACGATTTATTTCATTTTTTTTTTTTTAAAGATTTATTTATTTATTATGCATACAGTTTTACAGAAGAGGGCACCAGACCTCATCATAGATGGTTGTGAGCCACCATGTGGTTTTGCTGGGAATGTCGTATTGTTGGGAGTGTGCGCACATGTGCATATGGATACCCTCTGATTCCAGAAAGGGGCAGGCTAACTCCTAGGAACTATGTACATAGAAGCCACCCCAGAAGTTAACTAGAGTCCTCTGGAGGAGCAGCAAGGGCTTTTCAGCACTGGGCCATCATCTTTTGGGGTCCAGGAGGTCTGTTTTCATTTGCATTTCATCATCGCTGAGCAAGTCATTTGCAAATGAAATAAGGGATAGACAAGCCTCTTCTCTTTACATTTACTGTCAGGAGAAAAAGACACCATGCCCCATGAAGGAGCCAGCAGTGGTGGGGTCCGTGTCTCACCTACTGAGCAAGCTATTTCTTTTGTTCTTGAGGGGATTGTTACCATATTGGTCCCAGGGAAAGTAAAAACAGGTTGAAGTATTTGGCTGTAGTATTAATGCAAATAGTGCTAAAAATAGATTGTGACAACCACATGTCTGGGGACTGTTTAGAAATGGTATTGAGTTCTTCAGTTCTGTTTCCAAGAAATTGTGCTTGATAGTAGCTCCCTGTAGAAATTAGTTGAGTGAAAAAGTTTAAAGCCAGCATGGAAGATGTGCACACAGAGGACTTGTGCATTCAGGCTTCAGAGTATAGAGGATAAGACAGATTGAGCCACTGGCCACAGATTGCAAAATTCTAACTCTCATTTTGGAAATGAAGATCAGCCCAAAACAGATGTCAATAAAACAGAGGTCAATAAAACCAGCAATGAAACAAGAGCACTTAGGAAAAAAGACAAATACGAATGAGCCATGAAGAGAAAATCAAGGAACCATGGAGCTTCAGAAGATGAAGGAAAGAACAGCCCCAGGAGACTCATTCTTTCCCCTTTAACTGATTATTGAACATCCTGCTGGGCATGCATGCTGAAAACAGAGTTGATTAAAACCACACAAGCTTTTGATTTAAATAAGGCTCACACATGCACGCACACTCAGCATCCAATCACTCAACAACTACTTATTAGCCATGTTCTCAGTGCTAAGCTGGAAGGAGAGAGATGAGACCAGACTCAACCCATGACTTCCCAAGGCCATGGCACGATCACACACACTGTGGCTTTGAGATCTACCTCTGTGGACTATTTCACAGAGACAATGGGAGCTTTTCCCCAGGTTGCCACCGGAGCCTGTTTTAACTCAGGTTCTCTAGAAGACAAGAGAAGTTTATGGACTGCGGCTGTCATGAATGGTACAACCACAAAGCACAAACAGAGGGGAGGAACTAGTGTAACTTGGTGTGGTCAAAACTGAATAGCACAATCAAGCACACAGGAATGCTTTCAGATTGGTTTCTTTTCTTTTTAAGATTTATATATTATGTATACAGTATACAGAATAGGGCACCAGATGTCATCATAGATGGTTGTGAGCCACCATGTGGTTGCTGGGAATTGAACTCAGGACCTCTGGAAGTTATTAACCTCTGAGCCATCTCTCCAGCCCCCTGAAATTGGTTTCTATTTTACTGGGACTAACACTTAGACTGTCAATCAGGATGGGCTATTCCTTACCTCGTGTTGTATAACCCTCCTAGGTTGGGTCACCTCCCTCACCAGGGGGATGCATGTTGGGGAGGATGGCAAATGCCAAGTCTACCTGGAAGGTAAGTAAAGCCAGAGCCCCAGGTCCTGCTGGCTTGGATCTGACCTTCTGGAGCTTATGAGACTAATGAGGAGAATGATGGTAACCACGACAAAGCTCATTTCTATGTCATGGGAGCCTCGTTGGTAAGGCCTGGGGGCAGCAGGACTGGACAGTTCTGGGAAGGTGAATCAGAAGTCTAATGTCATCAGTACTGGCACTTTGAGGTTTAAGTCCTGAGCTATCATGAGCCAAGCCTACATGAGTTTCACCTTCATAGGCTCTTTTTAGCCTTCCATTTGGTAAGCAGAGCACTCCTTAGAGACCATTTAACTGCTGAGTCGGTAAAAAAGATACTACTTGATCTTAAGCTTATTGAGAATCGACACCAGTAAGCTTAAGATCAGGTAGTATCTCATGGGCTGGGAGACTGCTCAGTGAATCAAGTGATTTCTGCACAAGCAGGAGACCCGAGATAGACCCTTGAACCCATATTAAAAAAACCAGGTGCAGCAGTTTGCATTGGTAATCCCAGCACTGAAAGCCAGAGACAGGTAGATCCCAGGGATGTGCTGGTTAGCCAGTCTAGCCAAACTGGTAAATCCAGGTTCAGAGATAGCCTGTCTCAAAACACATAAGGTAGAAAATGACTGTGGAAGACACCTGTCCGTGACTGCCGGCCTTCACACACATGAACAAAAGTGTACAGCTACCCCCCATCCTCATCCATGTGTCCATACACATGCACAAAGAATTACTTCACAGCATTCTGAGTTCAATCTCCAGCATTGTGTCCATACACATGCACAAAGAATTACTTCACAGCATTCTGAGTTCAATCTCCAGCATTGTGCCCAAACTAACTAAATAAATAAAACTTGAAAAGTTTGCCTAAAACTGTATTATGAACATGTGTACATGATGTGCACTTGTGGAGATCAGAGAACAACCTTATAGAGTTGCTTCTCTCTTTCAGTCTTAGGATGCCAGGCTTGCGTGGCAATCGCCATTACTAGCTGTTTCTCCATATCTCCACTTTATAACATACATTTATTTATTATTAGTTTTGTTTGTTTGTTTTTGAGACAAGGTCTCTCTACATAGTTCTTGCTGGCCTGGAACTCATGATGTAGACCAGGCTGGCCTTGAACTTACAAAGTTCCACATGTCTCTGCCTCCCTAGTACTGGAATTAAAGACATGTGCCACTCTGCCTGGATAAGATTTATTTTTATACCTTTTAATTATATGTATGATGAGTGTGTTGGGGGAAGGAGAATGTGCACTTGCTTGCAGAGGTCAGAGACATCAAATGGCCCTAGACTTGGAGACAGCTGTGGGCTTCCTGCCAAAGCTGTTGAGTACAGAATTCACTCTTAACAATGAGCTCTCTCTTCAGCCTCAATTTTAAAACTTTAAAAACAGAAATACTTATGATCATGGGCACTATGGACAGAGACAGACTATATTCTGGAAGCCTTTCAAATTCCTCATGGAATTCATATGAGGCTTGCCTGTATTTGAAAAGCCTATGCAGGCCCCAGAAAAACACATACAATTATTTTTTCATATGAATGCAGAAGCTGGAGTCCAGGGTAGTAAGTGGCTATTGGAATTGTGACTGGGCCTGCCAGATGTGCTGCTGTAGGCACACACAAACCCACTCCAGGGGACAGGTTTCTCTGCATCAATCACGATGTGAGCAGTGGGGCTGTCCTGACCGCTCTCTTATATTCTTTCAGGACATGGACTGAGGGTCAGTCTCCCCAGCTTCTAGAACTCACTCTGAATGTTTTAACAAAATCGTTCTCATTTTCACTGGGCCTCTTTGATCCCACTCCAGCCTTAACTTTTCGCATCTGCGGGAAGGAAAGAACCAGCGATGGAATTTCTCTCCTCAGAAGCATGCAGGTAGAGGTCAGGTGTGCCAGGCTGAGAGCCAAAGAAAGCCAAGATGTGTGGGAACTGCTCTAATACTCTGACCTGGGGAAACACAGCCAAGAACACAGGAAGGCACCAGAAGCCGGGTCCCAGCTCATTGCTCACGGTAGTTCTGAAGCAAGCTGTCGAGTGACACATTTTTGTTTGTGTTGATTAGAAAAGAAAGCAAAAACAGAAACAAAAACTGTCACTGGAGACAAAGAAAGGAAGAATAGGTGTGCACCTGTGGGGTTTTGAGAGGGCTTTCTATGGGTCCAGTTGTCTTCAGTGTGGCGGCCTGCATTCTATCTCCAAACTCCTGACTTTTCCAGAAACACAGGCTGTGTAGTCTCTCTCACAGGCATGGGGGCTGGTGTCTAAGGGTACCCCTGGGCATGGCAGTCCTAGAAAGCAAATGGGCCAGTTTCTATTGTTTGTGCTAACACACAATGCAAATGTAGTTGGTGTGTTTGGGAAGAAAGTAGAAAGAAGCCCTTGGTTTCCATAGCAACCAATTTAAGTTGCACTGGAAAAGTTGACTCCTTTTGGGCACACACAGCAATGATAATGGAAGCTGTGACCACATTAAGGTCTCTTAGCCAGTAACTGGTATCATGTCTACATTGGGACCCCAGGTGCAGAAAGCCACATCTACCCTGGCACTTTGCAATCTCTGAAACTGTATTAGAGGGCTGCCGAGCATATCCACCTCTTGTGTTGTAGTTTATATTTTTTTAGTGATTAATATAAAGTGAAATGTCTTTAATTTGTTAGTGGTATGTATTTTTCTTTGTAAATTAGTTGCAGGATCTTTCTATTTTTAAAAAATTCACTTAAAAGTGTGTGTGCACACATACATAGCATGTGCATCTGCTCCTCTGTATATGATTTCAGCATACAGAGTCTGTAGAAACAAGGAGAGGGTAGCAAGCCACTGAACCATCTCTCTAGCCCTTAGGCTCTTTTTCTACCACTCTACTTAAGTGTTTTGTACATATTTAGTGCTTTCTAAATGTTCTTTATATGTGAAAATAAGAACAAATTACAAAGTTCTATGTGTAATCTACTAAACATTAAACTCCAAAGTATTAGAAATAAAGAAAATATCTACCTCTACCATTTGCTTATGTTTCTCTGTTTTGTTTTGGAGTGTGTTCTCTCTCTCTCTCTGTGTTTCTGTGTCTCTTTCTCTCTCTCCAGTGTCCTGGCTATCCTGGAATTCACTCTGTCGACTAGGCTCGCCTCAGACTCAGATCTGCTCGCCTCAGCCTCCGGAGTGCCCACTGTCCCACTCTGTATACTGTTGTTTTAATATTTGTCTTTGAAAACAAATGATCTTTTGGAATACTAGAATTTAGAGGATGGTTAATTAGCAGGATTTAGTCAGGTAAATAGTTTGACTTACATAATAGACCCCTGAGCTGGCCTTGAGAAGTGGGCCAATGAACTTCAGAGCTCATGGTTGTGGTATACAGTCCTAGGAAGAGACTAAGGTGCTAATTGGAAGGGCTCTCTATTCAGTAAATGAGGACTTGATTGGCAGGTGACAGAACACTGGCAAGGTCTGAGCCCAAGTCACATGCTGAATACTTTTCTCTTACAGCAGTGTTCTCAACCTTGTTAATGTTGTGACCCTTTAATATAGTTGCACATGTTGTGGTGACCCTCCAACTATAAAATTATTTTTGTTGCTACTTTATAACAACTGTAATTTTGCTACTGTTATGAATCACAATGCAAATATTTGTGCTTTCTAGTGGTCGTAGGCAGCCCTTGTGAATGGGTCATTCAACCACAAAGGAATCAAGACCCATAGGTTGAGCACCACTGCATTACAGGATATCTACCCTTAAGGTACAGTCATGTATCTAATTCTTTATAGGAAACACTTTGTTGACTATAAAAACATGGTTTTTATTTATAAATTAACATGAAGCCAGTGAGATAGCTAAGAGCACTTATTGCTTTAGCTGAAGACCTGAGTTCAGTTCCAGGCACCCACATGGTGGCTCACAGAAATTCATAACTCCAGTTCCAGGTAACTTGATGCTCTCTTCTTTTTTTTTTCGCTCTCTAAAAATTTTATTTATTATGTATACAGCATTCTGCCTCCACTATGCCTGTGTGCCAGAGTAGGGTACCGGATCTCAAGATAGATGGTTATCAGCCACCATGCGGTTGCTAGGAATTGAACTCAGGACCTCAACAGTCGGTGCTCTTAACCTCTGAGCCATCTCCCCAGCTCCGATGCTCTCTTCTTGATGCTGATCTCCCTGAGTGCCAGGCACACACATGGTGCACAGACATACATGCAGGCAAACACTCACAAATGAACAATTTTGTATATCCTATGGACCAATTTGAAAATCAATAGTAAGATAAACTATAGAACACAAATAAAGTCATGAAGAATGAACAATACACCACTGAATGTGCCAAAGAAAGCATAAGAGAGAGTTAAAAATCCCTACAGTCAAAGGAAAAAAAGACACAGTACACCAGAACCTGTGGCATCATGTAAACAGTTCCAAAAGGGAATTCTACAGCTAAGAGGGCTTCTATTAGAAAAGCCAGAGAGATCTCAAATAGATAACAATATACCTCAGGGTTCTAGAAGAACAAACACAAGCCAAACCCCAAATCAGTAGATGGGAAGAGATGAGGAAGTTTAAAAATACAAAGAATGAATTAAACAAAGAGTTTGTCTTTAGGAAAGATAAAGAAAAAAATCAACAAATTTTTAGCTAAATGACATGAAAGAGAGAGAAAAATCCAAATTAAAATTAGAGATGTGAGAGCAGACAAACACAGACAGCCATTAGGACATAATTTAAAAACAAACATTCCCTTTAACCAGAATGTCTAAAAGAAATGGATGAGTTTCTAGGCATAAAGGGTCTACAAAATTACACGAAGAGTAAATGCCTTAGAACTGTAACAACTGAAGAAATAATGAAAAGATGCTCTGTTGAAAAGTCTCAAACCTACAGCCAGTCACTGCTGGTTACCACAGCTCCTTTAAGAAGACCTACTAAGGGGCTGGAGAGATGGCTCAGCGGTTAAGAGCACCGTCTGCTCTTCCAGAGGACCTGGGTTCGATTCCCAGCACCCACATGGCAGCTAACAACTGTCTGTAGTTCCAGTTCCAGGCAAACACCAAGACAAATAAATAAAATAAAGTTTAAAAAAAAAAAAAAAGAAAAAACATTTCCTTTAAAAAAAAAACTATTAAAAACATTTCACAAACTATTCCATAAAGCAGAAAGGGGGACCATTGCTAATCCGTTTTTACAAAGCCAGCATCACTCCAATACTCAAACCCAGGGAAAAAGAAAATTGTAAATCAACCTTTAGAAAACACATAGATGTAAAATAGTCAACAAAATATTTGCAAAGCACATTCAGCAACACATAAACAATTACTCATTATGAGCCAATGGCTTTTTTCCAGGTCTGCAAGGTTGGTTCAACATACCGAAACCAATTAATGTGACCAACAAATAGACTTAAAGACAGAAGTTACTCCAGCAGCAGCAGCAGCAGCAGCAGCAGGTATTGAAAAGATCCTGTGATATGTCCCATCACTCTGGAAACTCTGAAAAAACTGGTAATGTGACAACGTATCAGATCATAATGAAGGTAATATACAACAGACCTATGGCTTACATTATGCTAAATGGGAAAAGGCCAAAGCATTTCCACCGAAGTCAAGGATGAGACAAACAGGGCAGGGGCCAGCTTCTCCATTCTTATTCAATGTAGTGCTTGAAGTCTTAGCTAAAGTAATATGAAGATAAAAATAAATAAATAAAAGGGATACAAATAGGCAAAGAAGAGGCCAAAGCATCTTTCTTTGTAGATGATATGATCCTAAACATAAGAGACCTCACAAATTCTGCCAGAATGCTCTCAAATGTGATGGACATCTTCATCAATGTATTAAGCTATAAATCAATACATAAAGGTACCCTTTATACCAACAATGAACATTATAAAAAAGAAACCAGAAAATTCTGTTCACAATAGCCTAAAAATATATTGGAATAGACACAATCAACAGAAATGTAAGACTTATACAATAAAAAAATATTTAAATGTTAAAATTTCTTGAGCTTTTCAATACATGGCCATTATATTTATATCATTTCATCCTTATCCTCTCCACAGGTCCCCTTCCCTCCCTATTCCCTATCAAATTACTAACCTCTTCTTTAATTAATTTTTGCTATATACTCCTCCCCAACTCTGAGTCATGAAGAGTGAAGAAGACACTAGAAGATAGACACCCTATACTCTTGGATTGACAGAATAAAAGTGAAAATGACTATATCATCAAAAGCAATGTATAGACTCAATGCAATCCTCATCAAAATTTTACTGCCATTCTTTTTGCAAATAGAAGAAACAATCCTAAAATTCAGATGGAAGAACAAATACCCCAAAGCAGTCCTGAGCAGAAAGAGCAAAGACATCACACCACCACACCTACTTCCAAGTTACTCTACAGAACTCTGATAACAAAACCAGCATGGTGGCATAAGAGCAGGCATGCTGAGCAAGGGACTAGAAATGGGGACCTAGATGCACAAGTTCACAATTACAGCTTCCTGACTTGGGGAAAGACAACCCCTTGAACAAATGCTGCAGATAACAGGATACCCACATGTACAGGAATCTAACCAGACCACTACCTCTCTCCCCCTATAAGAATCAGTTCATGATGGAGGAAAGAACTCAAGATAAAACTGGAAACTCCATGGCAGCTGGAGGAAAAGACACCATGCCATGCTAGAATAGAAGCAAGGGCTTTTCTGAAAAGGACACCGGTGGTTCAGAAACCCAAGAAGTGACAAGGGGGACCATGTGAACTGTAAAAGTTCTGTACAACAAAAGAAACCATTGATTATACCATGAAAATTGTCAAATAAACACAAAGAGGAAGAGAAGGTTCACTAGGCACCCCACCCCCATACCATGGTCACAGCAACCATCTGCATTGGATGGAGTCTGCTTTGGCCATTTGTTTCTGGTCCTTTCCATGTTCTGTGCCCTGGTATATTTTGTTTAAAAAAATCCTAGACATAGAAAACTTCACTTATAAATATTTAGGATAGGCACTCACTCTAGCAACAAAAGTATTTATTATTTATTTGTGTGGTACCTAGGGCTTCATACATGCTAGGTAAGTATCTTATCACTGAGATCTATTCTAAGCTTTTTTAAAAATTGAATGGATAGGCTGTCAACGTTCCCTGTGGTCCAAGCAGGTCTTGAATGTGTGATCCTCCTGCCTTAGACCCCTCAGTAGCTGAGATTATAGGCTTGTACATCTGATTCCACACTGATTTTAACAATGAGTTCAAATGTGCCAGTGCCCAGTGAAAAACACACACATATGAGTTATCACCCTAATCTCCTCCTCTTCTTTTCTAGATTGGTGGAAATAATGCTGTTGAGTGTGTGTGTATGTGCACACACATATGTATGAATGTATGTATGTACGTATATATGTATGTATGTGTGTGCCCCTGCACACATATGCATGCATATGTTGGAGCTCTATTAGAAACAGAAAGTAAGAGAGAAAAGAAAAATCTTAATCAGAAAGAGTGAATTGCTAACATTCAAGAGAATGACAGAATTTTTAAATGTCTTAAATTGTTTCTATTTATTGTTATGTGAAGTTTTAGCCTAAGAGAGTTGTGGAATGAGATACATGGGTTCCATTACAGAGAGGCACTGAAAGCACACTTCATCACCGGCTCCTCCTCTATGCTGATGCTCACAGCTCCCAGGCAGGGCAATACTAGGAGGCGCTCATCTTTGACTGGCTACAAGTGAGGGCTGAAGACATCAGTATAGGGGGGTGTTGCACAGAGAGAGCCACATGCCTGCCAGACACTGGGAAGAACATGGGAGCAAAGAGTCAGGGTGCGTGTCTCTGCCCTGTACCCATTCCTGGACCACAGTAGGTTCATAGTCAAGGTATATGCTGAAGATGTGAGAGAGCATTGTGGTGACATATTGTATATTTAATAAAAATCTTTTGAAATACCAAAGGACAGAATCATCCACAGCCAAGCCAGGAAGGTCAGGGAGTGGTAACCCATACCTTTAATCCCATCATTTGGGAGACTAAGATCTCTGTGAGTTCAAGGCCTAACAGTCAGGCAACACACCTTTAATCCTAGCTCTAAGAGAATTGAAACAGGAAGATAGGTGGGTGAGGAAAGACATATAAGGCAGGAGAAGGCAGAAGTTCAGTGACCAGTCAGTCTGAGGACTCTTTGAAGTGACCTGGGTGAGAATTAGCTGTGGTTTGTTCCCTATGTCTTTGATATTGCAGCCTTTCCCCAATATCTGGCTGTGGGTTTTTATTATAATAATAAATAGAATTTGTGCAATAATGTACCAAGTTAGGACCATTCTCCTGAATTGGAGGCTTCACCTGCACCAGAAGCAGCTCACCCTGTTTTGGCTGACCTCCTGCAGCTCCAGGTCTCTAGCCTCTCCCTTGGGCCTTCACTTGTGGAAGCCCCGCCCTGAGGAGTATGGTTCTAGAGTCCTCAGATCAGCCCCGAATCCAGTAAAGGCATGCTGCAAACTCAAGCTATGGTACATTGGAATGCAACTGGTTGGTATTAGCTTTCACCCTGAGACTGCCTCCCACAGGATAGCCTTCCAGGGAGAGGCCACAGGCCTTCCTTGTCTTAGGCACTGAAGAGGAAGTGGATGGTGCATCTCCAGTCAGGTTTAGAATATAGTTTTAAACTAACTACATAAATCAGGAAAGTTAAATCTGACAGGTGAGTACTACAGTTAGTGTGATCCAGACGATTTAATAAACCCTAGTTCTTTTTTTTTTATTTCTTTTTTTTCTTTATTTATTTTGTATTTATCAAGAAAAACAGTAAAATGAATTTAAAATGCTGAGAAGTTAACAATAACTATAAAGAAGATACAAATCATAAGCATGACTTATCAAGGGTGATAATGCAAATAAGATTGCTACACATATATTTACTTTGTGTTCAGCTTTCCCTCTGAATTTTTTTTTTCCATCCCTGTATATCCTTATTCAAGGTCCTTCCCCCTCTCACCACATCAGGTCATTTTTTCTTCTCCGAAACTCCCCATCCCCTCCCTGGGCAGGGAGCAGACAGTCCTATGGTCCCACTGACCCAATAATGCTTGGATCAGTCTCCACCCTGGCAAATCCAGTTTTGTCCCCCCTCCCTCAAGAGTGAGTCAGGTGTTCCTATAGTTGGAGGGGGATTCGAAGGGTCAGTCTAGGGTGTTTCTGATCCCAAGCTGTTCAGTGGTTGTGGTTTGCCGCTTGGGCATGCTTGGCTTTTTTTCTTATTTGTTTGTTTAGAGACCACTAATGAGTGAGTACATCTCCTGCTTATCTTTCTGAGATTGTGATACCTCCCTCAGGAGGATATTCTCCAAATCCATCCATTTGCCTGCGAATTTTAGGATATAATTTTTTCTTACTGCTGAGTAGTATTCCATTGTGTAGATGTACCACAGTTTGTTAATCCATTCTTCAGTTGAGGGACATCTTGTCCTCTCTCCCCTTATCTATTCAATATAGTTCTCGAAGTTTTAGCTAAAGCAATAAGAGAACGAAAAGAGATTAAGGGGATACAAATTGGAAAAGAAGAAGTGAAGCTATCTCTATTTGTAGATGATATGATTGTATACATAAGTGATCCACAAAATTCTTCCAAGGAACTGCTACAGCTGATAAACACCTTCAGCAATGTAGCAGGATACAAGATTAACTCAAAGAAATCAGTAGCCCTTCTATACACTAAAGTTAGAAGAGCTGAAAAAGAAATAAGGGAAACATTACCCTTCATAATAGCTGCAAATAGTATTAAATACCTTGGAGTAACTATAACCAAAGAAGTAACAGACCTATTTGATAAAAATTTTAAATCACTGAAGAAAGAAATTGAAGAGGATATCAGAAAATGGAAAGCTCTCCCATGTTCCTGGATCGGTAGGATCAACATAGTAAAAATGGCAATTCTACCAAAGGCAATCCACAGATTCAATGCACTGCCCATCAAAATCCCAATACAATATTTTTTGGACCTTGAAAGAACAATACTCAATTTCATTTGGAATAACAGGAAAGCCAGGATTGCTAAAACAATTTTACTCAACAAAAGAACCTCAGGAGGTATCATCATCCCTGACTTCAAGCTATACTATAGAGCTACAGTAATAAAAACAGCCTGGTACTGGCATAAAAACAGACTTGTGGACCAATGGAATAGAATTGAGGATTCAGACATTAACCCAAAAACCTATGAACACCTGATCTTTGACAAAGAGGCCCAAGACATTCAATGGAAAAAAGATAGTATATTTAACAAATGATGTTGGCATAGCTGGATGGAAGTGTGTGGAAAAATGCAAATAGATCCGAGCCTGTCACCCTGCACAAAACTCAAATCCAGGTGGATCAAAGACCTCAACTTAAACCCAGTCACTTTGAACTTGATAGAACAGAAAGTGGGAAATACACTTCTACAAATTGGCACAGGGGACCACTTCCTAAATATAACACCAGTGGCACAGACACTAAGACCAACAATCAATAAGTGGGATCTCCTGAAGCTAGGAAGCTTCTGCAAAGCCAAGGGCACTGTCAATAGGACAAATCGACAGCCTACAGAATGGGAAAAGATTTTCACCAACCCTACAAGTGATAGAGGACTGATCTCTAAGATATATAAAGAGCTCAAGAAACTAGAGCCCAAAACCTTGAATAACCCAATCAAAAAATGGGGTACAGATCTAAAAAGGGAATTCTCAGCAGAGGAACTACGAATGGCTGAAAGGCACCTGAAAAAGTGCTCTTCATCTTTAGCCATCAAAGAAATGCAAATCAAAACAACTTTGAGATACCACCTAACACCTGTTAGATTGGCTAAGATAAAAGGCACAGATGACAGGCTATGTTGGAGAGGATGCGGAGCAAGGGGAACACTCCTCCATTGTTGGTGGAAGTGTAAGCTTGTTCAGCCACTTTGGAATGCAATATGGCGGTTTCTCAGAAAATTAAAAATCAATCTCCCCAAGGACCCAGCAATACCACTTCTGGGTGTATACCCTAAAGAGGCACATTCACACTCCAAGGTATTAGCTCAACTATGTTCATAGCAGCATTATTTGTAATAGCAAGAACCTGGAAACAACCTAAATAAACCCTAGTTCTTATCTGAGATTTTTTTCAAGCACTTTTTGCCCAGCAGATCATTAAGACTGAACTCTTTTTTTTCATATTTTCTTCTCTCTTTTCCTCCATTCCTTCCCTTTCTTCATCATGCTGCAGAGGCTCAGACACTGAGGAAGAACAAAGGGAACAGCACAGACAGGAGGCACCTTGCTCTCAAAGCAGGCTCTCAGGATACCTGTAAAGAACTGTTTCTTCCTGAGTTTGCTGAATCATGCCCTGAGACCAGCAGCCAAGGGACACCTCAACTCCAGTAAAGACCTCAGCTCAAAAGCCACTCCACCAGGGATAGAAAGAGCTTTCATTTGGGACCAATTCACACTCCACATAAGTACTACCGCAGGGCAGCAGACCTGACAACACCAATAAGCTTGGATTCTCCTGGGCTCTAAATCCTAGAGTCATGGTGTCACCGTCTCAGGCTGAGGTCACAGCAGACACCACCGGAGTGACCTGAATATTTCTGTGTTGGTTCCTTACACAGCACACCCAATGTGAAAAGGTCCCTCCCTCTTTGTCCTTACTATGTGAGAATGATGTACTCATGTCAACGTTCTAATGTGTGTAGTTCTGGGAGTATAGGAATGAGCCACCACATTGTGTGTTTGGTAAGCCTTAAAGAGGGCCCTTCCTTGTTCCTTCAGCCAGGAGTTACTGCTTGTTCTGCTAAATTCTGAGGCCCTCCTCTGGCTCTCAGGTGGCCCTTGGGGCCTTACATGTGGTATTGCTCAAAACTGAACCCTTCCTGATTAGCCTGCTTGTCAGAGGCAGTGATGGCATGCCAGGGTCCCTGAACATCTGTGTGGCATCTGACAAGTATGAGAACTTCCTCAGTCAATCATGGGATGAGGACTAAATGACAAACAGCAGACACAGAACATCCTGATTTGGCAGCTGAAGGGGACTTGTCCTAGATGGACCTCAGATGTGTTTAGTTCCTATGCCAGCTGAAGAGAGTGTCACCTTGCTTTTATTGGAATCCCTCTGTCCCAGTTTTGGCCTTTGTTCATAACTTGACTCACCATGCACCTTGGAAGGCTATAGCACCCAGTTCAGAGGCTCATCCTTGAGCAGGTAAGTAAGGGAAGGGAGGCTCAGCTGGCATTGCAATCAATGGGATCCCTCTATGGAGAGATGAGGAGAGACTAGAGGCTGACTTGTGGCTTCCTGTGAAGGCATCTAATGACTTACCCAGCAGAACAGACTGGCTTTACGTTTCCTTGGTGAGTAACAATGTTGTATTTGGTAGCTTTGCTATCTCTTTGTTGTTTGGGTGAATGTCTTGACAAATGTTCCAAGGTCTTTGTGCTTGACAATATCTTTGCCTGTCACGTCTTCTCCCTAGATTATTTGTGCATTTTTCTCCCTCATCTTCTTCAATTTACTCAAACATCTCTTTCATGAGGCTTTCCCTAGCTACCCTGCCCTGCCCCGAAACTCTCAGGCATTGTTGGTGGTGTGTGATATGGTACACTCAATGTAGCAAACAGTTTGGCTATTTCTTGACATGTTAAATTCAGAGTTACATATGACCCATCAGTTTCACTCCCAGGTTTACAACAAAGAGAAATGAAAACATACATCCACATAAAAGATCTATCCCTGAGTGCTCATTCTACCACTATTCACAATGACTACAGCTACCCCCCTCCCCCATCTATTTGTTGCCTCTCTGCTTCCTACTATCAAATGGCCAGCACTCTCCTGCTTGGGGATTTTGCTCAATGGCTTGGTGGCCCTAAGAAATGAGCTCAAGCCCATTATGATCAACCATTCTCTAATGGTCCATGTACAATGAGTATGTGATGGACAAAGGCTGTGTTCTTGGCGGGAGCATAGGTTCTTTAAAGAAATTGATGAATTTCACTCAGTAATGCTTTGAGATTTGTATATACCCATCCAATTGCCCTATTGTTCGTTTCCTACATTGATCAATTTTCTGTAACTCTGGCTTTCTCTTAATAATTTGGAAGGCCAGCATAAGCTTTTGAAATTAAGGCAATCTGTGTATTATATGAAGATGTTTAATTTTGTATGTCTGTCAGCACTAAAAATCAAATGTTATCTATTGTAAGAATCTGAGGAAATTTTTATTCCTCCCTAATTTTTATTCCTATTTTTGTTTTTAACCTTTTTTTTTTTTTATAGAAGGAACACTGATGGGACATGCTGAGACCTCTTCAGGAGGCCATGTCTGAGATATAGCTATGGGTAGAGTGCGCATCTTCAGGGCAAGTAATAGCAGATATAAACAGCCTGTGGTGGGCTGGACCAATTATGTTCAGGGAATAAAAAAGAGGTCAGAGGAAAAAGAAAGTGACTGAGAAGGTCTGTCAGGTTGTCCTGGCTGGCTAAGAGATTGGGTATCTCTCTGAGAGTTGTAGAGGGCCAAGAAGTAGTCAGAAGGAGTGCGATGATCTGTGAGGGCTCAGTGGCTTCTGTGTAAGCAGCTGTATGCGGGGTAGGAAGTCCAAGGGCGGTGAGTGTGCAAATGCTGGGTGTGAAGACTGATGATTACAAAGCTGTGGTTCTCAACTTTCTGAATGCAGATGACACATTAATATGGCCCCTCATATTGTAGTGACCCCAACCACAAAATTATTTTGTTGCTGCTTCATAACTGTAGTGTTGCTACTGTTATGAACTGTAATGTAACTGTTTTCCAACAGTCTTGGGCGACCCATCTGAAAGGGCCATTCATCCTCCAATGGGGGTTATGATTCACAGGTATTGTAGAAGCCAATGAGGAAGGAGGACAGAGAAAAACCAGAGGTTAACTCAGGTTTGGGCAGACTAAGCAAGCAGATAGAGAAGCTTTGTATGCTATGAGGGGCACAAGGAATAACTGAGGTGCTTGGAGCATAGAGCCTGGTAAAGTCCAGGTGCAGAGCTCAGGAGGCTATTGCAAGGCCTGAGATAAAGAGGGGCACGGAGAGTCAGGCTTGGGTACATCAATGAGTTGAGAGGCACTGGATAAGGTCCCTGGGCATAAATGCTCATCAGGGAACATGGTAGCATGCTGGGGATGTGAAGAAGAGGGAGCATATGGAGGAGACAGATCATCAAGACAGACTCTTGAGAGTTGGTCAGAGTCTCTGAGGCGAGGCTTCACTGCTGCCATGCAGGATGAGAACTTCCAGAAGATACAAGCCCAGACCTGCTCTCAGCATCCTGCTTATTACTGACAGACTTTATCCTATAGCTTGACCTGGTGAATATCATCCTATTTTCTTTTTCTTTTCTATATGTGTGTGGTATGTGTACATGTTCATATGGGTGCATGTGTGTGAGTTCAGAAGCCAGAGGTTGATGGTGGGTGTCTTTCCAGATTGTTCTCCACTTTATTTTTTTTGAGATAGGGCTCTCACTGAACCTCACCAATTCAGCAAGGATGGCTGGCCAGCAGGGATTTTCCTGTCACAGCGCCCCCGTCACTGGGACCACAGATATATGTCATGGTGCTTGCCTTTGATGAGGTGCTAGGCTTCCTCATGTTTGCATAGCCCAAACTTTGCTGCCTGAGCCATCTCCCCAGTCCCTGTCATCCCATTTTCTAAGTGAGGACACTGAAGCCCAGGAAGGCTAGTGCTTTGCACAAAAAGTTAGGTGTAGTGGGATTATGTTGGTACATTGTAAATATTTGTCCCTCCTGCTGGTTTAATAAAAATCTGACTGGCCATAGGCAAACAGGAAGTGTGGGCAGGGCTACCAGACTAAGAAAACTAAACTCTGGGAACATCTCAGAGCAGAGAGCAGAGACACAGCAAAGATGTCAGGAGATACAGAGGAAAGAAGCTGAAATGTTGCTCTAAGAAAAGATTCTGAGCTCTATGGCTGAACAGGATAAGAATCATGGGTTAGTTTAAGAGCAAGATCTAGCTAGCAAGTTACATACCTGGGCCCTAGGTCAATCAGTGTAAAATTAATGTAAGCGTCTGTGTGTTTCTGTGGGTCAGTGCCTCAGGGTTTGGCCCAAAAGTCCGGGCCAGAAACGTCATAAAACAGGTAGGCAGCAGCAGGAGTGTAGCTCCCAAGAGCACAGTTTTAACCACTGTTCCATGTGACTACTACAGATTGCGGTTGTGCTGGGCAGTTTTTATATCCACTTGACATAAATCTCGACATATCTGGGAAGAGAAACCTCAGTTAAGAAAATGCCTTCATCAGATTACTGCTTAGTGCATTTTCTTGATTGATGATTGATGTTGGAGGGAGCAGCTCACTGTGAGTGGTGCCACCCTGGGTAGCTAGCTGGTCCTGGGTTGTATAGGAAAGCAAGCTGAGCAAGTCATGAGTAGCAAGCCAGTAGGTAGCATCCTCCATGGCCTGTGTTAGTTCCTGGCCAGACTTCCATCACTGACAAAGTATGATATAAAAGTGTAAGACGAAATAAGCTCTTTCTTTCTTCCTCATGATTTTGATGCTTTTTTTTTTTTTTTTTTTTTTTTTTTAAATCACAGAAACAGAAACCTAACTAAGACAGGGACTGTCCTGTTAGGGAGACCCAGGCTCATTTTGAAGAGCTAATAAGGACAGGGCCAGGAATACTAGCTTAGAAAGCAGTGCCACAGGGATCAGCCTTTGGCCTGACCTAGACAAGGCAGAGATCTTAGTTGCCCTAGACAGGGCAGGGGTCACTATATTCTGCTTATAACACAGAGCAATGACTGTGGCCCAGAGAGGTGAAGAGAGATGCCATCAGCTGCCATGTGCTTTTGTTCATGGAGTCAGCCTCACAGGCAAGCAGGCTGTTTGGCTGGTACAGGGATAGGAACTCTGAGGTACCCAGAGTGGTGTGTGCTTGATCAGGTGACTGGTACAGAAGAGCAATCTCAGGTTTTAATGCTAGGCTCATAAGCTTTGAGAATTATAAAAGAAACAATTTAAGGACAATTTTTATAACCCTCAGCTATAAAAATGGGAAAAGTCATTAAAATTTTATGCTTTCATATTTTTAGAATTTATCAATATTTTCTTATTATAGTTACTTTAAAGTCAGAAAGTGAGTTTGAGAGAATTCTTACAGATGACTTGGTCATTTAAAGTAAACCTTTTGGATACAGTAAACCACTGCTTCCAGTCCCATAAAACCAAAAGCTCTACTTTATAAGAGCTGAAGTGAATCGAGGCAAGAGGATACGGATGCCTTACTGAGGAAGGCATGTGCCTTCATAGAAAAGGAACAACAGAATAGTGAAAGAAAACCTCAGGGAAATGTTCCACACAACACTAAGACTCCTATCTAGCCCATGCATTTAACTCTGAATCCACAGAGAGCTGTGGGGCAAAGTTAACTGGCCTATGTGGGTGACCATAGGTTGTGATAGTTACTCCAGCTTTTTTCCTTGGTCTAAGTCCATCACCTAGTTCAATGCCTGGTCCTTAGTAGTTAATCAATAAATATTTGTTAAATAGATTATTAATTAGGAGGAATTACAGAAAGATGTAAAAGATATAAGAGATATAAACCATCCAAGACAAAAACTAAGAAAAAAATTCCAGGGGCAAGAAAGATGGCTCAGTAATTAAAATATTTGCTGCTTTTTCAGAGAGCCAGAGCTCAGCTCCTAGCACCCATGTTAGCTGCTTACAGCTTTCTACAATCACCGCTCCAAAAGATCCGAAACTCTTTCTGCTTTCCAGGCACCTGAACACACATAGTATACATGCATAAATAAAAACAAATCTTAACAAAAAATGAAAACTAGGTCTAAAGAGAGAGTTCCGTGGGTAAGATCACTGGCTGCTCTTCTAGAGAAGCTGGATTCAATTCCTAAAATCTACATAGTGGCTCACAACCACGTGTAACTCCAGTTCCAGGGGATCTGATGCCTTCTGGCCTCCACAGGGACCAGGCACATAAGTATGGCACAAACACATATGCAGGCAAAACACCCATGCACATAAAATAAAAAGTTAATGAAAAAAATCACTTAGAATAGCACCCCAAAGAACAAAATACTTAGCAATTAGTTTGGGCAAGGCAGTACAAGACCTGGGTACTGAAAATTAAGAGCAAAACATTTCTGACTGGTGAAATGAAGTGAATAAAAGGGAAAGTGCCCATGTTCATGGGCTAGGAGAGTTTTTCTTCTTTCTTTTTTTTCCTTTCCTTTTCTTTATTTTTTTTTTTTTTGTTTGTTTTCAAGACAGGGTTTCTCTGTGTAGCCGCCTCTATAGATCAGGCTGGTCTCAAGCTCAGATTTGTCTGCCTCTGCCTCCCATGTGCTGGGATTAAAAGAGTGAGCCACTACCACCTGATGAGAGTTACTATTAAGATCGCTACATGCTGCCAAATGATTTAACTGCTATGAAAGCTAACACTCCCTCCCCCAAAACCCAAACAACAACAACAAAAGCAATCCATAGGGTCAGCCTAAAAGCCATATAAATTTACAAGTGATCCAAAATCATTTTGAAAATAATGAAGTTGGAAGACCTTGAACTTATAAAGCAGGGCAATGCAACAAAACTGAGAGTCTAGAATAAATCTGTGTTGCCATCACCAGTGGATTTTGACAGCAGTGCTGGTTGTATAATGGAGAAAGAAGACTGCCCTTAATAAGCAATGCTTAGAAAATGGATAGCCTTGTGCAGAAAGATGATCTGGCCTCAAAACATATGCATTGGCATCTCATTATTATTATTATTATTATTATTATTATTATTATTTTTGCTGTTATCAGACACCATGACCAAGGCAGCTTACAAAAGAAAGCTGGGGACACTCTAGTTTTAGAGGTTAGATCATCACAGTGCAGGGCAGGGCAGCAGGAAGCAGGCATGGCCCTGGACCAGTAGCTGAGAGCTCACATCCCGATCCATAGTTAACTGGGAATGGCATGGGCCTTTGAAACCTCGAAGGCCACCACTGGTGACATTTGCACCTCCTTCAACAAGGCCATATCTCCTAATCTTTCCCAAATAATTTGACCAAGTGGGGCCCAAGCATTCAAACATATGAGTTTATAGGGGACAGTCTCATTCAAACCACCATAACTAGCTAAAAAGGACCCAGTACCTAAATTAAAGAGCCCAAACTATAACATTCTTAAAGGGAACATAGAAATAAATCTATGGCGTTGAGTTAGCGTGCTGGTTTCAACTTGACACAAAGTAGAGCTACCCAGGAAGAGGGCATTAACTGAGCAATAGCCTCCCTTCAGGCTGGCCTGTGGGCATGATGCAGAAACTTTTCTTCACTGTTAACTGACAGGCAGCTCACTATGGGCTGTCTCTACCCAGGAAGAGGGCATTAACTGAGCAATAGCCTCCCTTCAGGCTGGCCTGTGGGCATGATGCAGAAACTTTTCTTCACTGT
>PVIH01012070.1:0-65447 GCA_004025045.1 Sigmodon hispidus
TTGGAGAATATCCTCCTGAGCGAAGTCTCACAAACTCAGAGAGATAAGCAGGGGATGTACTCACTCACTAGTGGTCTCTAAACAAACAAACAAGAAAAAAAGCCAAACATGCCCAAGCGGCAAACCACAACCACTGAACAGCTTGGGATCAGAAACACCCTGGACTGACCCTTCAAACCCCAGTCCAACTATAGGAACATCTAGTCACCTTCTAATGGTAGTATTGAATTACAGTCCCGAAGCTATGGGAAGTGACAAAGTGGGCTTCCTCTTCATTCATGACCCTTCTCAAAGAAATCACTTTCTCACCACATTCTCTCACTGCCTCTGAGATTTTCACAAACTTCAGGCTTCCTAGAGTCTTGAGAATGTTTACCATAAAGTGAGGTTGGATTTTGTCAAAGGCTTTTTCTGTATATAAGGAGATTATCGTGAGGTATGTGTCCTTGAGTTTGTTTATGTAGTGGATTACATTTACTGACTTATGTATGTTGACTCATCCTTGCATATCTGGTATAAAGTTGGCTTGTTCATAGCAGTTAACATTTTTGATGTGCTCTTGATTTTGTTTCCAAGTATTTTCTTGTTAGATACTTTTGTTAGATCTTTGCCTGGTTTTGAAATCAGAGCGATAATAGCTTCATGAAAAGAAATTGTAAAATTCTTTTTTTTTCAATCTTATGGGTTAATTTGGCAAGTTTTGGTGTAGTTGTTTAGGAAATGATAGAATTCTGACTGTGTCTCTTTGGTCCTAGGCTTCTTTTAGTTGGGAGATTATTTTCTTCAAGAATTTTAAATTTTATTTTACATACCAACCACGGATATACTTCTTATTCCTCCTCCTGATCCCCTAGCCTTCCCCCACCCTGGACGACACCCATCCCCTCCTCCAAATGGGTAAGACCTCTCAAAGGGAGTCGGCAAAACCTGGTATACTCAGTTGAGGCAAGACCAAGCCCCACCCCCTTTTATTAAGGCTGAGCATGGCTTCCCACCATAGGGAATGGACTCAAAAAAGGCAGTTTATGCACCAGGGTTAGATCTTGAACCCAGTGCCAGAGACCACTGGAACGGACCAAGCTACACATTAGTTGTGAGATTTTCATATCAGCTCTTTATAGATTTTCCAGTTTAGCAGAATGTAGATTTTTAAATTATGTATAATGATTCTCAGAAATTCCTCAGCAGCTGTGGTAATGTTTACATATCTGATTATTTGAGTCCTTCTCTTTTGGTCAATTTAATTAAAAGATTGTTTATCTTAATTTTCTTAAAGAACTTATTATTTATTCTTTGTTTTGGTTTTTTTGTTTGTTTGTTTATTTCTACTTTATTAAACTCAGCCTTGATTTTGATTGTCTCTTCCTGTTGACTTTCTTTGGGTATTATTTTTTATTGTTTTTCTAAGGCCTTCAGATGTATCATTAAGTTATGGCCTAATTTTTATTCTGTTGTGTGTTTTTTTTTGTTTCTGTTAACTTGTGTACTTTCTGTCATTTCTATTGTTGCTGATACCCAGCTTTATTTTATCACTACAGCCTGATAAAGTGCAGTATATTATTTCAGTTTTCTTAAATTTGCTCTGTGTCTTTATATGCCATCTATTTTGGAGAAAGTTCCATGGAATTTTGAGAATAAATTGTATTCTTCAGTGTCTGGATGGAATTTTCTGTAAATACATATGAGATCTATTTGATTTATGATGTTATATAATTAATTCCCAAGGTTTCTTTATTTAGTTTAAGTCACACTGTCGCTGATTTTACATCAAACTGTGCTTTTAGATCTAATGTTTCTTTTATGAAATTGAATGCTCTTGTTTTTTAGCAGAATCCTGTGGTGAATGTTTCCTTTAACAATTATGAAATGTCCTTCCCTATCTCTTCTGACTAGTTTTGGTTTGAAGTGTATTTCTGTCAAATACTAGAATAGCTGGAGCCAGGCTGTCTTATTTTTCAGTCTTCATTGGAGAAGCTTCTAATAGATGGCAATTAGCACAGAAACCCACAATGAATCACTGTGCAGAAAAGTGTTGTCATTAAAGAATATTTACTCTTTAAAATGTCTTGACAGTATGTAATGATTATATAATTTTTATCATTCAATTGTGATATGTCACATTTATTTATTATTTCTCTCTTCTCTGCCTCTCTATCCTCTCTCTTTTTCTCTCTTAATAATTTGGAAGCAAGAGATTACTCTTTATTATAGGCTGAACTTGAACTCATGTTTCTCCTACTTCATCTTCTGGAGTTTTGGGATTACATATGTGCATCACAAATTGATTATCTTTTCCTAATGTAGAAAAACACTGTTTGAAACTTTTTAAAATTCAAAATAGTTTTGGTATATCCAATGCATCTTTATGTATTATCATCTTGTTTTTTTTATGCCCAAATATGTTTTGTAATTTTACGTTCAATTAATTTACATGTATTTGTGAGTTTTCCAGGTTTCCTCTTGATGTTAATTTCTATTTTAATCCTACTAATGTCATAGTGTTTCTATTACTGTGATAAAACACCATTACCAAAAGCAACATGGAGGTGAAAGAGTTTATTTCATCCCTTAGTTTGACATTACAGTCTTCATCAAAGGAATTTAGGGCAAAAACTTAAGCAGAATCTATAACGCTGTTTTCTGGCAAGCTCAACCTGCTTTCTTTTATCTATCAATCAGGATCATTTGCCCAGGGGTGGAATTTCTCAAGGAGCTGGGCTTTCCCACATCAATCATTAATCTAGTAAATGCCCTACTGAGTTGCTTATAGGCAAACAGGATGGAAGCATTTTCCCAAATGAGATGTCTCTTCCTAGATAACTCTATCTTATGTCAAACTGACAAAACAACAACAAATCCTAAGCAGGACAGTCAGACAATAATTATCTTACTATCTTCATGAATTTATTCTTTCATTTTTATATAATGACTTTCTTTTTTATTTTGGCAACTTAAATCTTTTATTTCATTAAGAATTATAATTTTAATTTCTTTCTTATTAGTTTTTAATTGATTTTTTTTTATTTTACAGACCATCCCAAGTTAACAGTTTGGCATACCTAGTTAAGGCAGGACCAAGTCCCTGTTCCCTGCATCAACGCTGAGCAAAGCATCCCTCAATAGAGAATAGTCTCCAAAAAGCCAGTTCATGCACCTAGGAAGAGTTTTGGTTCCACTGCCAGAGGCCCCCCAAACAGATTAAGACACACAATTGTTACTCATATTCAGTGAGCCTAGTTTGGTCCCCTGCAGTTTCCCCATCTATCAGTCCATATTCAGTGAGCTCCCAAAACTCTGGTCATCTGTCTCTGGGGGTTTCCTCATCATAATCTTGACCACTTTGCTCATATAATTCCTCCTCCCTTTGTTCTACTGGGTTGGAAGCTCAGCCCAGTGCTTAGCTGTAGATTTCTGCATTCACTTCCATCAGTTGCTGGATGTAGGTTTTTTGATGTCAATTAGGCTGGTCATTATTTTAATTACAAGGGAAGGCCAGTTCAGGTACCCTGTCCAATATTGTTATATATCTTTACTAGATGTCTATGCTGGGGTCATCCTTGTGAATTCCTGAGAATTTCCCTAGTACCAGCTGTTGGTTTTTTGCTTGTGAGGAAAGACACACACACTCACTGCCAGGTGCCACACAAGACTTTATTTTAGGGAGTTCAGATATCTGGAGCAGGGCAGGAAAGAGGAAAACAGGGTAAAAAGAGAGAGAAAGACAGAAGGGGAGGAAGAAGGGAGCTGGCTGCTACGTGGCTTTTCTTTTTAAGAGAGGGGGTGGGCTCGAATCTACATAGCCATACCTGGGGGCGCCATGTTGGGCAGGGGTTATGCCTTTTGCATAGGTGCTCTACAGCTGCCTCCAGGTGAATTCTTGCATCTCTGTCATGCTGTGTCCATCTTGCAGAACCTCATAATGGCTTTTTCTGTCAACACATTTCTTTCATTGCTCTCCGTCTTCATCCCACCCCCAACTCCACATAATGAATGACTTTCTTGGTTTCCTGTGATTGCTGGAAATGAAAAGTATGTTTTTCAAGTTTAGGTTAATTATTCTTACTCTGTTTTGCTTAAAATTTACATACAATATCTCTTACCATTCATTAATTTCAAGCCCATGTATGTCATTAAAGGCAATGTGAGTTATCTTCTGTAGGTATAACATATATATGTGGGGAGGAGGGGTTTAAAGATTTTATTTATTTGTTATGTATACAACATTCTGCATCAATGTACATCTGCACACGAGAACAGGACACCACATCTTATTGCAGATGGTTGTGAGCCACATGTAGTTGCTGGAAATTGAACTCAGAACCTCAGGATGGGCAGCCAGTGCTCTTAATCTTTGAGCCATCTCTCCAGCCCCAAAATGTGTGTTTTAAAAAATCACAGTATTGCTATATATTATGATTTTAAATTTTAAGCTACAAACAACTTAAGTAAATTGCACATGGAAATATTATATTTTTCTCATTACTCCCAATGATTTGTTATTGAAATCACAATAACATCTTTTTACTACATGTTTATCAGTAATGTACTATAGCTCTGCTTATTTTTAATGCTTTTGTACTTTGATTTTAAGCTAATGTTGGAAGCAATTTATTTACTAGTATTGCAGTGAATATTCTGTATTTGGCTATATACTTGCCTTTACAGGGAGACTTTTTAGCCTCCTGTATGTTCATTATGTGTCTTGTTTCAACTTGAGGAATTCACTTTTAATTTTTTTTTATTTTAGTGAGGTCATGTAGTTATGAGTTCCCTCAGATTTTTCTTGGAAAAATTCTTGTCTTTCTATTATTACTAAAGGAAAATTTTGCTTGGTATAGGTTTCTTAATTGGGAAGTTGTTTTTGGCTTGTTTCTCCTCCCCAATAATTGGAATATATGTTCTTTTTCTTCCCTAGTCTGCAAGGCTTCTATGAAGAAATCTACGTCAACTTATGAAGCCATTCTCCTGTGTGATTTTCTCTTGGGACATTGAAATTCAGCCTTTGACTTTTAGGAAAGTTGGTCATATACTAATGCCTGGCAAAGAGCCTGAGATTTTCAAGTTATTTGGAGTTCTTTGATCTTCATGAGTCTTAGTGCTCATTTCATTATCAAGATTTAAATTTTTTCTGTATGTTTCTTTATATTTTTATCTTTTTCTCTTTCTTTCATCTCTCTATGACTTTTATGACACATGTTATTTTCAATTTAGGCATTTTTTTAATTATGAATAAAGTCTCGTTTTTAACCATGTATCGCCTTGTTCAAACTCCCTTCCCCTCCCATCCCTCCCAGTCACTCTCTCTTCCTCCCATCTCTTTATCTCCTCCCCAGCAAGGGCAGAGTGTCCCAAGGTCCCAAGGTGTCTTAGATCAACAGCAACTCCAGGCAGATCTGCTTTCCTCATGCCAACATGAAGACTGGGTCAAGTGTTCCTCTGGAGGGAAAAAAAAAAGTGTTTCAGATCACAAGTTGTTCAGTGGTTGTGGTTTGCAGCTTGGATATGCTTTGTATTTTGTTTAAAGTCCAGTAATGAGTGAGTACATCCCTTGCTTCTCTTTCTGAGATTATAGTACCTCGCTCAGGAGGATATTCTCCATATTCGTTCATTTGCCTGCAAATTTTAGAATATCATTTTTTCTTACTGCTGTGTAGTACACCATTGTGTAGATGTACCACAGCTTGTTAATCCATCCCTCAGTTGAGGCGCGTCTAGATTGTTTCCAGGTTCTTGCTATTAAGAATAATGCTGCTATGAACATAATTGAGCTAAAGCCTTTGGAGTGCGAATATGCATCTTTAGGGTATATACCCAGTAATGATATTGCTGGATCCTTTGGAAGATTGATTCCCAGTTTTCTGAGAAACTGCCATAATGAATTCCAAAGTGTCTGAACAAGCTTACACCCCCACCAACACTGGAGGAGTGATCCCCTTGTTCCACAATCTCTCCAACATAGGCTGCCAACTGTGTTTTTAATCTTAGCCATTCTGACAGGTGTAAGGTGGTATCTCAAAGTTGTTTTGATTTGCATTTCTCTGATGGCTAAAGATGTTGAGCACTTTTTCATGTGCCTTTCAGCCATTTTTAATTCTCCTGCTGAGAATTCCCTTTTTAGTTCTGCACTACATTTTTTAACTGTGTTATTAAAGATTTTGGGCTCTAGTTTCTTGAGTTCTCTATATATTCTAGAGATCAATCCTCTATCACTTACAGGGTTGGTAAAAACATTTTTCCACATCAGTGATGTGGAGAAGAGAGAATGACTGGAAGGGGCAGGAGGGGTAAGGGAGCTTAAACAAGGGTGTATACATGGATAGAAAATATGACTTTATTCATAATAATAAAAAAGAAAATTGTCTTAAAAAGACAGTTTATCCATTTAACTCTTAAACAAGTAGAAACTTGCTCAATAAATCTCAAAAGGTGCCACAAATGAAAAAAATCTCTTTCATTCTGTAGGTTGTCGTTTTGTCTTATTGACTATGTCCTTGGCCTTACAGAAACTTCTCAGTTTCAGCAGGGAGGTCCCACTTATTGATTGTTGTTCTTAGTGTCTGGTCTAGTGATGTTATATTTAGGAAGTGGTTACCAGTGCCAATTCGTGGCAGGGTATTTCCCACTTTCTTTTCTATCAAGTTCACTGTAGCTATGTATATGTTAAGGTCTTTGATCCACTTGGATTCAAGTTTTGTGCAAGGTGATAGGCTTGGATCTATTTGCATTTTTCTACACACTCTCATCCATTTATGCCAACACCATTTATTGACAATACTATCTTTCTTCCATTGAATTTTTTGGTCTCTTTTTGAGGCATATTTTTATTCTTTGAAAATTTCATGCATATATGCAAAGTAGCCGGACGACAAACAAGCCTTATTCCCCACATCTAACTCCCACTAGAACTCTGCATCACATATTCCTTCCAACTTCATGACCTTCTTCTATGATTAGTTAGTTAGTTTTTCTTCATTAATTTTTCTTGAGAATTTTATGTATGAGTGCTGTATTTACATGATTTCCTATTTCTCTTTCTTTCCTCCAACTTTTCCCATTAGCCTCCCACTCCTCAAATTTATGGCCCCTTATTCTCTATTTTATTTCAGATATATGTAATGTCTTTTGATATACATACATACATACACACGCATACATACAATGTGCTTCATCCATTTAGTATTTCTCATATGTATATGGTTTTAGGGCTGACCATGTGGTATTAGGGGGGCTCATCTCTCTCAGAGAAAGACTAAATCTTCCTTTCTTGAAGCCATTTCTTGCCTATAGCTCTTTATCTAAGGCAGTGGTTCTTACCTAGCCTGTGTGTTGTGATCCTGAAAAGTCACATATACTGCATATTAGCTATCTACAATATGATTCATAACAGTAGCAAAAATATAGTTATAAAGTAGCAACAAAATAAATTTATGGTTGGGGGTCACCACAACATAAGAAACTATATTAAAGGATCCCAGCATCAAGAAGGTTAAGAACCACTGATCGAGAAGTATGGCCTTCTGAGATTTCTCTCATCCTTGTTACCATATGTGTTAGTCACTTTTCTATCCCTGTAATAAAATAGCATGTTCAAGGAAATTTATAAAAGTGAGCTTATGAAATCTGACTTGTGGTTTGAAAATGTTAGAGTTCATGATGGTAGAACAAAGGAGCAGAAGGTGAAGAAAAAACATTGAGTCTTTAGAAATATCAAAACCTACTCCCACTAACACAATCCACCAACAAGACCACAACTTCTTATCCCTCCGATTTCACACACTGGAGATTGGATCTTTAAGCATATGAGCCTATGGGGTCCTTTCCCATTTAAACCACCACATTCTGCTCCCTGACCCCCATAGGCCTGTAGCCATATCATAATGCAAAATGCATTTAATCCTACTTCAACAGTCTCCATAGTCTTTCACAGTCTCAGCACAGTTTAAAGTCTATAGTCTCTCTGAGATTTAATACAACCTTAAGTGCAACCTGCTGTAAAGTGAGAAAGCAAATTACATACTTCTGACATATAATGGCAGAGAATATATATTACCATTTCAAAATTGAGGAATTAGGGCATAGTGAGGAAATACTGTACCAAAACGAGACTGTAATCACCAGGACAAACTTCAAACCCTGTAATTCCACATCTAATGTCAGAGCATTTAGACAGCAACACACTTCTTTCCCTTGGCACAGTTCTAATCCTGTATACAGCTCTCCTTGGCAGGCATCTCACAGATCTGTCACCTCTAATATCACAAGGTCTCCAGTGCAATCTAAGCTTTACTCTCACAGCTTCCAACAATAGCCTCTCAGAGCCTTCATTCAGAAACTCACCTGCCACATTCCTAGGCTCAGAGATCCTCCTTAACTATATAAGAAATTTCCACAATGCCTTTATTCACACATTCTTCATGGTTCTAAAGCCATAACCATGTGAATGTCATTGCCTTAATTGACTACCAATGTGGGATGAACAGTGACACCTTTGAATCACATTTGTCGAAGTTTTCATTGTTGATGCTTTTAAGAGTATAAAATTTCTGGGCCGTTTTTTTTTTTTTTCAATAAATTGGAAATTTAGCTGGGTTGGGGGGTCTTGACTGAGGGTACCCATTTCTTTATTCCATTTCTGGTTAGGCCTCTCTCTAATTCTCTCATCTCTTTCAACATAAGCCTTGTTTCCAACATTACTTTTCTTAGTGATCTTTTTACTTTGCAAACTGTATTTTTGCATTTCTTTTTATCCAACTTGCTCTTTGTTATTATAGAAGTGCATAAGAATAATTACTAATAACTACATAATGAAGTAAATATAACCGTGCACTAAAATCTCCTCTGCCAAAGAAATTAATTAATTACTTTCAGCTTATCCCCAGGAAAATTCTTTTTCAGACAAGGGCAAAAGGCAATCACATTCTTTGCCAAAGTTTTACAAGGGAACACATATTCATGCATATTAAAGCATGGGGACTACTGTGATTCAAACAACTAAAGTATGTCAAATGGGATTGTCATCACTCAGGTCTTATTTAGACAACCATACTGTTATAACTTCGTGGGCGCAGTTTACTTCTCATATATCAAACACAAAATCATGAAATATATCCACCTTCTTTTCTGTGATGTTTCCTGAATCTTAGATTAAGGAGTTGTATTGTAGAAATGCATATGTTGTTTTATATGAAATTTTCCAGTGAGTTCAGTAGACTTTCAACCTCAACTTTTTTGTTCACCTTATTGAATACTTTAAATCAATCTAGCTTCTTGTTTGTTAGTTCTCAATTCTTTCAAATTAAATCAATGTTTTGAGTTCAGTCATTTTATTCATCAGCTCTGTAATTTCTGTTTGTTCTTAAATTATTGTTTCTACATCTTCTTATAACCCTGACTTCTCAATCTTTTGGTAAAGAAGGTGCTGAAATTGAAAATTTCCTTAAGTATATACTTTTTAGGAAACAAAAACAGCGGTTATAATTTTAAAATGATTCCTTTTCTCTACTACTAATAGATATAGGAGAGGATATTCCTTAAACAAATATTCATTGTTTAAGAGTGTATTAAAAATTTTAGACATAAAACTTATAAATCTTCATGGACCTCCTGATACTGCATGTTCTACTACTTAACTCAACATATTTTTATTAATTTATTGTATTGTCACATGACTCCATGGCTTTACTTGTGTCCCATTACATGTTCCTTTCTGGACTTCAGCCTGTTATGTCTTCCTGACTCTTCCCTCCTTCACCTTTATCTGTGTTTAGATTTCCCTCCTGTCTCTAAGCTGCTTTGCCATAGGCCCAAACAGCATTTTTATTAACGCATATTCACAGTGTACAGGAAGACATCTAACAGCAAACTCATCTTTGGTTCTCTGTACTTGAAATGATGTTCGTTATCAACTGAGTCATCAAAAATGGATTAATCTATTTCTCTTTGCTTCTAGTTAAATCAGTGTATCATATAGAATAGAATGGACTACAGTGGTTAACAATATCATCAAATATTGCAACGATCCTAAACTGGTACTTTCTACTATAATTGCATTGAATCTTATTGCATTGAATCTTATTTGGCTGAGACAAAAAGTATATGACTAGAATACTTCAAATTTAATCAAGGATATGTGATTAATTTCTGTTACAGTTCTATGTAATTTTTCCAGTAAATCAAACACAGCTTTTAAAGTTAATATAAAGTTATATATGAAGACTTTCTTTTTCTTTCCTTTATTTTTATGTTCAAGAAAATCAAAAGTAGTTTATATTCTCCTATTGGTTTCTTATGCTAAAGCTTCATAATCTCTCTTTTCTCCTGAAACATTAATCAAAAGTGACTTAGATTGTACTGAATTCCCTCATAAAACATGTTTGTCATTAAATTTTACAATTACATTTTATAACTTATCATGGTGCAGAAAAAAAAAACAATTTTAATGCCTTGCCAAGGAAATGTTCTTAACCAGAGTGTCTAAACAACTGTTGATGTTTTCTGGGAATCTAGTTGTCTGGAATTCAATATGTCATTTCTTAAATGGGGAACAATCATTGAACTTTCTACCATAAAGAAGTAGATAAAAGTATTGGTAGAATTGGCAAAACTTTGGAAGCAACATCTACCAGGCTTGAGCTCTCAATTTACCATGTAATCAACAAAAATGTCATGTTACTATGGGTGAGACCATGAAAATTGTCAACAGTATATTTAGCCTCTAGTGTAAGTTGTTCTGCTACTTGAAGTTCATGATAGATCAGATCCTGGTCACATGAAGATGATATATTAACTGAGTAATGTTGGGGCATCCATCTTCAACCTATAGGCCTAGAGTCTCTGCCATACCTTTCAGTGAAACAGGAAATTTGAAGGACTGCTCCACCCATTCTGGCATAGTTCTTTAGTCACTTCTCTCTGTGTCCTGCAGAGTGTCTGGTAGTTTTCTCTTCGAAGCAGGAACCCTAAGGGACAATCTCAGCAAGTTCTGACCAAGTTCAATGGTCATTTCCACATGGGTCCTGCACGTTCAGTTTATACAGAATACTATCAGGCAGTTGAAGCAAGAACAATCTCTGGCCCAGTTACCAAACTTTACTACAAAGAAAGTAAACTCTACATGGAATTTCTTTGATGCCCATCATCTTCTGAAGTAGGTTAGTGCTGCCAGGAGAAGGCATGTCTCATTGTCCAGGAAAGTCTAAGTTATTAAAATATTTTAAATGTCATATTCTTTAGGTCTTCAAAGTGTTTGAAGAATCCCTATCTAACTGAAATACATCTTTGTATATCTAAAAACTTAATTGACATGACTATAAGTTGATTATTATAGATGACTATTAATCTGTATCTCTTAGTGATACATTACAGTTTTTAAAAAAATTGCATAGCATAATACCTTAAACAAGAGTAACAATATTAACCTTAAAATTGTATCAATAAAACAAAATCATATCATTATAAGTTATTTTGAGATTAACAATTAATTTTTGATTAAAGTAGATTCAATAATTTTTTATTATTTCTATATCATATCCCCTTTTCCCTAGAAATGGATTGACTATAACCATTAAACATTTGTAAACAGTTTGAGGGGATTTGGGTATAGCTTTTCATAAACTATTTTCTGCTACTTGAGAGTGCTCACAATCTTATGGGGATCCTAAGAAAATTCAAAATCATGGTTAAATCTTGACTATAGTAGTCTATGAGGCTGCATCAGCTCAGCCAGTTGCCTTCAAGGGATCTTGCCTGATCAAACCTTATTTTTCTTAACTTGCAATGAATTTGTAGCCTTTCACTTTCTGTGGAAATAAAAAGAAAACCTTACCTCCAAAGTAGCATATCTTTTGACTTTAATTTGGAAGTCAAGCCATTTACAAAATATGTAGGTTGCATTAATTCGGCATCATTTATAATCAAATGTCTCTTAGTAGCTCTTGCTCCTTCTTCAGCACTCAAACAATTTAAAGAAAACATAACAAACAGTATCCAGACTGCATTTTTCATCTCCATGTAGATATATATAAACACTATTTTTATAAGACTTTCTCTATTCTTTATTTTCTTTGTTCTTCCAAGCTTGCTTATATATTTACACACACTCTAAACTGTTGAGAGTTTTTAAATTTGTCTTTAATGTATATCTCTTATTTTTTCTGTTTCTGACCACATCTAGCTAGGATTAAAGGCTCAGCTATGGCAGTTTGACAGAGATACTAGCAAGAACCAGGTTTATCACCCAACTCTGACAAATTTTAGGGTATATACTGTCACCAAGTAGAACACTGCTAGCTGCTGCTCATAAAATTTATTTAAATGTTTGGCATCAAGTTCTCTTAAATGAGCCTTGTACTGGTTGTTGCAGCAAAGTCTGAGTCAGGAAGCCTATTTTTAAAAAAAAAAAAATAAAATAAAATTGTGCTTCTGCTTGCCATTAACAAAAAGGGCTGACCCAAGAAAATGCTGCTACTAAGAATCTGTCTTAGACTCTGTTCCCTTTTTGTACTTAAGCGAAGTAACCTCAAATCTGTCTTAAGCAGCTTGTGCTTATACCAAGGCTTCTATGAGACCATGGGAACATATGTTGCAGCTCAGGCTATAGGCAGCAAACCTGCCATTTTGTAACTCAAGCCTTAATATCACTCTGTACCAAGGCCCACTTGAGAGATACAAATAGGAAGATGTTTTTGGCTCTATTTTTGTGTTCTAGAACCTTTTTAGTGTTTTCTCAGGCTTTATGTATATATAAGTGCCCCATATTAGAAGACAATTTGTAGCCAGAAGTTTCTGGGCTGTCTGGCTCCAGGTCTAGACCTGCAGTCCCACACCCACTTAACCCCAAGTAATCACACAAAGGCTTATAATAATAACAAGCTGTTTGACTTGTGGTTCAGGCTCATTACTTGCTAGCTCTTTCAACATAGCTCAACCTATTTTCATCAATCTGTGTATTGCACATTTGTCATGGCTTACCTGTGTTTCTTTCTATCTTGTTTCCTTGGGCAGCACCTTGCAGTGTTTTATCTGATTTTGCCCTCCTTCCCCATTTTTATGCTTAGATTTCCTGACTGTTTCCAAGATGTCTTGTCATAGGTCAAAATAGTTCCTTTATTAACCAATATTATTTACAGTATAAAGAACAACATTCCAAATAATTCTGCCACTGTACCAACAAAAAAACCCAAATCTCTTTATCTAAACTTGCTCTATTCTATACTTCTACTTCCCACTCCTAAAAATCTTTTATCTCAACGATTTCCTTGTCCTCTGCTCTCAAAGAATCTCAGAGTATGCTGTAGACTCTGTCTCAGAGTTTGTAAGATCACTGAGAATAGTTTTAAAAAATCTACAAAATCTATAACTTAATTTAGCTTCAAACTTATAATAAAAGGCTTATAATTAAAAAATTTATACATGAGTAATCCTGATTTGATACAACATGCTATATATGTTATTCAACTCTTGTTTAGAACATACTTTATATGTAACTTAAATTCTTGTTTTAAAATAGGTCTAAAAAATATAATTTAAATAACAACCCTATAGTTGGCAGCCATTTTACTAAGGTAAAAAGGTATGTGCAATGTGACTTTAAAACCATCTTAAGATAACCACATTAATTAATGAAGCACCTATAAAACCGCTTACTCCTACTGAGTCATCTGCTTAACACTGCATCTCCTTTTAGACTAAGAAGACAACAAATTTCCAAAAATATTTTAGATTGTTGTGGATTTTTGTATGATGATAACATTTTAACATCACAAAGATCTACTCAGATTAACAAAAATTGACTTAGATAGTTACACCTAGCTACTTATATCTTTAGGCATGTATAAAACTTAAATAAGTAGCAATATATGTTAAAAAATAAGGTTCATAAATTCCCAAGGTCTACTGAGGTTCACAGTAATATTTTTCAACCTTCTTTGTCTTTGCTCACTTTATTAAGCTTTATTTATTTGGATAAACTAAGTCATAAAAAGAAAACTGTGATATTCTATAATGGTTCATTATGAAAAAAATCAGGAAAGTAAATTTCCCAGTTTCTCCATGGGATACATTTATGGTTTAAAGCTTTATTTTGATACTAAAGGTAACTTCACTTAAATCTTCAACTGAAATTTTAATGCTCAAATTTAACATAGATAAAGATTTAAAATCCTATTTTGCTACCAACTTATTATAAACTGTTAAAGATAATTAAAACAGACAAGGAGGGCTGAAATGTCCCACACAGTTGCAGTGGCAATCCTCCCTGGGAGAACTTAGAAGCCAGGAGAAAGGAAGGGGAGGCATGTGATCTGTCTTCAAAGGAGCTGGCTACACCCTGTGCAGTACAGTAGTCCTCAAAATTAAATGACCACACCTCTAGGTCAAGGTGAATAATACCTACTCTTCACTACATCATTGTGTTTTCAAAGTTCAACCTAAAGCAAATAACTTAATCAAGTATACTTAATAAATAGATGGTTCTCAAACTCTTAAGAGATCTGCAGAATATGGCATTTAAAATGTTTAATAAAAAAGCTTCACATTATAGAAAGAAATGCCAGCTCCTTGAGGAAACCCTAAGGTCTTCAGAGATAATGGATGGGATAGGATGATGCCACCTGAATTGTAGCAACACTAACTACTGGGTGAATCTGCTCCATGCCTTGACTGCTGTCAGAGTTCTGCTCAAGATATGAACATTATAGTGATGATTGCCCTACACTGCTTGATCAGAGTAAGGTCAGTCCCCCAAGTTCCTTCTCCACAGCAAAGTCTCTCTGACCTGGGTTTGGAAGCTGAAAGCCAATGTTTCTTTGTATGACAGTTTAAGATTAAATGCAGTTCTGTATGATAGCTGAAAACCTATAAGCACTGCCCCACCCAATAAACCAATAAAGTAATATGTCTCTGTTGTTACTTTAACTGATGCATAGGCCATCCTATAATTTATCCTTCTCAGATGATCTTGAGCGACTATTTGTAGCTTTAAAAGCAACAAGTTTACTAACAATTCCCCCTTAGGCTACATCTATCTTCTCTTTATATGTAAAAATCAGGCCTCTGGTCTCACTTTGGAAGTAGATCTCTAGCTGAGAAAAATAGTTCACGTTGGTCTTCAAGACTCTGAAAGGGATAAACTCACAGATACTTTTAACACAAAACATAGTAGCTGCAAATAGCATTAGATATCTTGGCATAACTCCAACCAAAGAAGTAGCAAACCTGTTGGACAAAAACTTTGTCACTGAGGAAATAAATTCAAGAGGATATCAGAAAATGAAAAAATTTCCCATGTTCCTGGATATATAGGACAAACAGTGAAAATGGCAATCTTACCAAAAGCAATCTACAGAATCAATGCCATCTCCATCAAGATCCCAACACAAATTTTTACAGATCTTGAAAAAACAATACTCAACTTCATATGGAATAATTGCAAACCTAGGATTGCCAAAACAATCTGATCAATAAAAAAACTTCAGGAGGAATCACCATCCCTCACTTCAAGCTACACTATAAAGGTACAGTAACAAAAATAGCCTAGTTATGGCATAAAAACAGACTTGTGGATCAATGGAATCGAATTGAAGACCCCAACATTTACCCACACACCTATGAACATCTGAGTTTTGACAAAGAGGCCAAAAATATCAAATAGAAAAAAGATAGTGTCTTCAACAAATGGTGTTAGAATAACTGGATAGTAAGTAGTATGTAGAAGAATGCAAATAGATCCAAACCTATCACCCTGCACAAAACTCAAATTCAAGTGGATTAAAGACCTCAGCATAAACCTAGCTACTCTGAACTTGATAGAAAAGAAAGTGGGAACCCCCCCTACATATTGGCACACTTCCAATACTTCCTACATATAACACCAGTACCACAAACACTAAGAATGATCAATAAATGTGACCTCCTGAAGCTGAGAAGCTTCTGTAAAGCAAAGAACACAGTAAGACAACACAACAGCCTGCAAAATGGGAAAAGATCTTCACCAGCCCTACATATGACAGTGGACTGATTTCTAAAATGTATGGAGAACTCAAGAATCTAGAGCCCCAAAAGCCAAATAATCCAATTTAAAAATGAGGTTCAGAGATAAAAGGGAATGTTCAACAGAAGAATATAAGTGGCTAAAAAGCACTTAAAAATTGCCCAACCTCCTTAGCCATCAGAGAAATACAAATCAAAACAGCTGTGAGACACCACTTTATACTTGTCAGAATGGCTAAGAACAAAAACACAGGTGACAACCTTTGCAGGAGAGGATGAGGATCAAGGAGAACACTCCTCCATTGTTGGTGGGAGTGTAAACTTGTTAAGCCACTCTGGAATGCAGTATGAAGGTTTCTCAGAAAATTGGAAATCAATCTCCCCAAGGATCCAGCAATATACCCTAATGATGTACAATCTCACTCCAAATCCATTAGCTCAATTATGTTCATAGCAGCATTATTTGTAATAGCAAGAACCTGTTAACAACCTAGATGCCCCTCAACTGAAGAATGGATTAACAAACTGTGGTACATCTACACAATGCAGTACTACTCAGTAGGAAAAAAAAAAAGGCATATGAATGAATTTGGAAAATATCCTCCTGAGCGAGGTTTCACAAGTCCAGAAAGACAGGCATGGAATATACTCACTCATAAGTGGACTTTAGACAAAAAGCAAAGCATGTCCAAGCTGCAAATCACAACCCCTGAACAGCTTGGGACCAGAAGGCACTTAAGAGAGACACCCAGACATTCCCCTAGAAAGAGAAAATAGAGACACTCTCCTTAGCAAATTGGGATCATAACAGGTTGCAACCAAGAAGACCTGGGAACAAATCATAAGAGGAGATGGTTGAGTGAGAGGAGCAACAAAGAGGGGGGAAAAAAGAGATGGATATCTTGGTAGAGGAAGCCAATTGTAGTTGGAAAGGGACTAGGTGCTATGGAAACCTCCAAGAACTCACAGGATGTCCCTGGCTAGGTCTCCAACCAATATGTAGGGGGGGTGCCTAAACGAGACTTCCCCTATATTCAAATGAATAACCACCATAAGTGTCATCACAGAACCTACATCCAGCAATGAATAGAGGTGGAGGCAGAGATCCATGGCTGAAGTTCTGGGGAGCTTACTGAATCAGGAACAGTCACTGGGGAACCATCAAGAAAAAGGGCTAGGCCCTCCAAGTGTAGGCAACTATTGATTGGCATGGGAAGTATGTGAAGCCTCGAGGAGTCGGATCAGACTTTGTTCCTGTGCATGCGCTGGCACCTTTGTGCCCATTCACTGCAGTGGAATGCCTAACCCAGTCTTGATATTGAGAAGAGGAAATCGGACTTGCCTGGTGTGAATGTACCAAGCTGAGCTGGCCCACCTTGAGACTTCTTGCCCTTTTTAGGGTGGGGACTGGGGGAGGGAGGGGAGGCTGAAGGCTGACTGGGAGGAACATAGAGGAGGGAAGGGATGGGGAGCAGGGGAGATACATGGAAAAAACACTTTTTTATAAATAATAATAAAAAATAAATGTAAGAAAAAATAAAAAAAAATTTCAGTTCCCAAAGCTTTTATTATGACTCAAGAACTATAAGTCTACTGCTGTTTCTACAATGTAGATATTAATTCAGATTACAAATAGTGGTAATGCTAATATATCTAAAACTTTTATCTCTTCTTACAAACTTAAATTCATGTAAGCTTTAGGTAGTTGACTTGGATCTACCTCTTGCAGGTCACACAGACTCCAGATAAGTATTCCTAGGTTTCTCATTGTAGCCCCAAGTTAAAAAGCTCACTTAACTTTAACTAAATTCCTTAACTTTACCTTCTGCTCATTATACATATGTTATTGTATATATGTTAACATATTTTCTACTTAATATATTATATCAAATTATATTATTATATATTGTTGTATTATTGTAATAACGTAACTCTGTCCCCAGGTGCTTCTGGTAGAATTTCAACCAGCCTGAGCATCTGCATCCTAGATGGTTCCAGAGTGGCTAGCCCCAAGTTGTTCAACCTCCACAGATTGTTCCAACTTGTCCTATACTTCCCTAGCCCCAGAAGGTCCTGAAGATACTGAATAGCAATTGAAAGAGCCTGTACTCTTCTTTCTCTCTATTCCTTGCCTTGATCAGCATTCCAGTTTTCCTGGGTTACCAACAACCACATCATCACAAATGTCAACAGGAAGTAGTCATGGAAAAGTTTGTTTCAACCCTTATCATTTGTTATCAACAGGAAGGCTGAGATGTTAGATCTTAAACCCAGGACAAATGGCTGAGGTGCCTATTTAACATATTAAAATGATCTGGCCACTAGGCTCTCCTAGCATCCTTCAGATCTTACCTGTTAGAGGGTGTAGCTGGCATACCCTTTCCTCTTCCCTGAACTCTCCATCCTCATGTTGGCTTCTATTCCCCTAGTCTCTGATCTCTATGCAATTCAGCCATTTGGTTGTCCTAGTCCTTTTGCCTTTTTGCTATTCACATAGGTCTCCTCCCTTACATCACCCTTCCATAGTCTTCTAACATGGTCCTGCTAAGGGTCATGTCCTCGGTGAACTCTCCCAGATGTCTCTGCCTCTGGATGTAAACATCTACAATCTACAATCACATCTACAATATTCCTCCACCATACCTAGGAACAGTCATGCCTTTCAATTTTGATTTCTTTTTTCACTCATGAAGTACTGCTCCTAACTTTCTAACAATCCTGATAAGACTGTCTTTACTAAGGACATTAACGGGCATGCCTCACTAATCATACCTTATAATAAAAATAATACTACTATACTTGTTCAAGAATGAGATCCTGAATATATCACTGTCCTGGTAGGGTTAATTAATTCTGCTTATCAAAAGGAACTAGGGTGGTAGGTACACATTAAAACCCGAAAAGATCAATACAGACACACAAAAAGTTATTGAGGTGCCCACTTTACTTTCTTGCCAAATATAATTAATGAAAATCTGTATTGTAAATAAAGCTATAAGAATATAAAGACCACAGACCTCATGGTGAGAAAAGATTGGATTGTTTCACTAAGTAAAACAGAACATATCCAATCAAGGTGCTTCAGAGTACAAAAATAAATATTAAACTGCTTATGAAATATGAAAACTAAGACAATCTATTAATTTAGGTTCCTAAGCACCTATTAATCAGAGGCTGAAGCAGAAATGCTATAACTTTTTCTCTCTTCTCCTAATTTGTTGCCTTATGTGGCAAGCAATGGTAACAGCTAACATTTTAGTTTCCAGAGTATTCTGCAATGACATTGTAGGCAATGGAAACTTATGTGTCTTTTGTGCTTATGATATGAACAGTTTGTCCTGATGTATAATAGAAGACACTATCTGGGCACAGTGGCATATGACTATAATCTCAATACTCAGGAGGCTGTGGCAGGAGTATCACAAGTTTTAGACCAAACTGAGCTAAATAGAGAGAGCTTGTTTCAAACAACAAAAGTTATAAAGAAGAAAGGAAGGAAAATAAAAAGTAAAAAAAAAAAAAGGTGTAAAGGATATTCTGCCTTGCTTTCTGCTATTGTGATAACAAGGTCATGGCCAAATAAATAGGCATAAAGTATCTCAGTTTATACTTCAAGTAATAATTCAGCACTGAAAGAGCAAGAATAAAATTTGAAACTGAAACCAAGGGGCAGAGTTGTTTGTTGTCTCTTTTTCTCTTTTTCCCCCTTTGTTCATGTTAAAGTAGCTTTTTTATATCAGTGGACTGATCCTTCTTACATCACTTAGTAGTTTAAAAAATACCCATAGGCATGCCCTAAGGCCAATATGATCAAGGCCTTGAGACTTTCTCATTCCAAGTGACTCTAAGCTGAATTAACAATAAGAGTTAACTAAGGGAGGAAGGGAGAAGAAATAGAAGAGGGAAAGAAAAAGTAAAAAAGGAGAGAAAAATAGATAGAGAGGAAGGACTGGAAAGGAAAAGACAAGAAAAAAGGAAGCCAAGAAAGAAAAGGTATGCACTATGGTGTCTGTTATTTGCCTGACTTCCCAGGGCTACTCCTCGTTCACTCTGCTTGTATTAAAGGCTGACCTTTAGACACTGGATCAACGAACTGTTTTCCATCTGGTTTTAGTTGAATTTGACCAATGTGTGACTACAGCAGAAGATTAAAGGCTGAGTTCACTGTATTTTTTTTCTAAAAGCCACAACTTCTTTCAGGGACATTTCTTCCTTATAGCTAGTCCTTCGTCCTTCTAGGTTCTCAGAAATAGTCTCCAATGTTCAAAACTAGGGTTTTCTCCTATTTCTGCCCTTTTCATGAACTTCATTAAGCTCAATTTTAATAATATTATTCTTTATTTTTCTGTTCATGCTGAGAAATTTTATACATGTATACAATGTATCTGGATCATTCTCACCCTCTCTTTCCCAGTCTAACCTTTCCAAAAACCCACATCACATTCCTCTTCTAATCTCATGTCTTCATTTCTTCTTTTCACAAAAATAATGTGTTTATTTTGTGGAGTTGTGGTGATCAGAGGAAGCTCTAAATGAATATGTGTTGTTGACATGAGCCAGCTCTGTTAAAGACCCTAGTCTCAAACCCATGGGAAAATGACAGAGCTTTCTCTCAGGAGTGGGCCTCAGGGATGACAAGACTTCCTCTGGTCCATGTGCAGATGTTGATAGTATATGCATAAAATGTCCATCACATCTTTCTCCCCCTGAATATTTAGAGCCTAAAAGCTGCTCCTCTACAGAGACTACTCCTACTGCAATTAGCTAAAACTGTCTCCTGATACAGCTGTATACAATAAACTCAGTCTCCTTTTTAATGTGTATGTAAAACCCTGCCTCCTTGTTCAGATGTATGTAATAACCCTATGTCCCAGTTCAATTATACATAATAAACATGCTGTTTGTCCACAGCACTGAAGTCCTTGCATCACAAAGCCCATTTCATCCAATCTCAGCTTTTAGTTGTGTTTTGTTGTTGTTGTTGTTGTTGCTTCCTTTTAGCCCTAATAAGCTCGATCTGGCGAGTCTTGCAAGATGTGGCAAGTGACTCCTGAATAGGGACAATAATGTAGATACTGGCTATCAGGTACTCTTGTATAACATACAAGAGAACAAATACTCCCTAGAAAAGGGGAAAGAATTAAATAAGGAAGATGAAGAAACAAAATAGAAAAATAAAAACTGATAAAGTAGTAAATAAAGGGAACATATTTTGATTTATCTTGTATTAAGAAGATATTAACGAGTAGAATCTAGAGATAGAAAATGTTAAGTCAATACTTTTGAGAGAGATTCTGAGAAATCATGGAAGCAGTGTAAAAATATTGCAGCTTCATCAATTCTTAGACAACATTCAGGGAACATATCCTAGGTTTTCTGAAGACAGCACAGTAAGTTTGGACACTTGGGAAAAAAATAGGGGAAGAGTAGGAGGGGAGGATACAGGGATAAAGAACCTAAATATTCCCATTTTCACTTTTCGTTTATGGAGTTTTACACGTAGATTCTATAGATCCTCAGCCTGGGAGAATCCTGCTTCATAGGCTTTGATATCAGATTAGGAAGTATTAATCCGTTTTCCCTGAAAAACAAGCAAAAATATGACAGGGGAACCACAGCATCAGCTTCAACAGCATGCCCAGGAACAGAGGAACAGGTTGGATTTATGGGTCAGGTTTGCCCTGACTTGTCTATTGCCTCCAATGCTGATACATAAGAGACTGATTATAAGGATGAAGCCACTTAACCCTTGGCAAAATTGAGCCATCAAAAATTCAATGGGGGTAGTGGTTGAACTCTTTTGAATCAGACCTTGTTTCAGATGAGAAATTTGGGGAAGCATACTAATATTTTTTTAACTGATTTCCTTTATTTGAACAACCAGACCCAAATAACTCAAGGTAAATGCTGTACTGTCAAGAGACTGTGCTTAAAAGAGATCAAACAAGCCTTTAATGACCTATGGGCCTATAGCTCTCATATACTTAAGGACTTATACTTGTCCTCTGTAATAGTGTCTGGCCTCTCTCTGATTAAGTATGACAAAATCTTGCCTCAACTCAGGTGATTATCTGTTACTTAAAATTGGATTTACAGAATTAAATGACGACCAGGCCCAACATGATTTAACCCATGAAATTGCTATAACTGAAAACTTACTCCTAGGTACAGGGATTTATGAAGAAGCAGGCAACCAATTACACTATCCTTTGCAAGCCTATCAAGGAATTAATATAGCCACCTTAAGGGCATGGAGACAGTTGCCCACCAAAGGGACAAAACCTTGTCACTGCTTGAGATTTATCAGGACTTAAAACAGTTGTATACACATTTTGTGACCCAGCTCTTAAAAGCTACAGAGTGCCTAACAGTGTACCCAGAGGCCAGGAAAGCAGTTATGAAACAATTGACTTTTGAAAATGCTAATATGTCTTTAGAGGAGTCACTTACGGGTTCCTGCAAGAGCATAAATTTACAAGAGGTGATTAGATTGTGTGTCAATATAGGTCCTAACCACTTTCAAGGTATGGTTCTCTCAGCTGCCTTTCAGGAAGTTGTACACCCTAAAGAAACAGGTGGTACCTGTTATGCATGTGGAAAATCTTGGACATTTTTGCAGACTGATGGCCACCACAGGAATTGCAAAGTAAAAATAAGTGTGGCCTTGTAGCCACTAGATGATAAACACAGCCTTGAGGTTATACCTGAGACTTCATAGAGGAATCAATTGGGCTAAGAAATACTCTTCACAAGAGGACATTCATGAGACACTTCTTTGTGAGAGGAGCAACAGCCAAGCCAAGCCAGGCTGTACCAAATAATAGGGGCTATCTATCCCTGAAGAGCCCTATGAACCAAAAAATGCAGACCTGTAAACCTGAGCCACCAAAATGCACCACTTATCAACTCTATTGAACAACCTCAGGTATTAGGCAATTGTAACTCACATCTAAATCCTGAAGTATACCAGCTTCTAACATTGAGACTCAAGTCATTCCCACTTTGGTGTATGGGCTTTTGCTTTCAGGTACAGTAGGACTTACTTTCAAAAGTGGCCAGACCCTAACTTGGGGACTACAGATTCACCAGAAAGTAATAGATGAAGGTTATACATGGGAAGTTAAAGTGCTGGCTCAGCCACCTATATTTATTTTGATACTACACCTGAATTTAAAATAGATTTCCTTATAATAGTCCCCAGTGTTAAGAAAGTTGCTCATGGCTCAGTTCCATAAAAAAAAAAGAGGTTTTTGATCTTCAAAGCATGTTTATTGGGTACAGATAGTAACAGAGAATCATCCAGAAATGAAGCTGTATTTAAATGGTAAAGATTTTCTTGGGCTTCTTGACACCAGGGCAGGTGTATCTGTAATTTCAGAATGATGCTGGTCCCAGCATGGCCAGTTCAGCCAGTTGCTGCATATTTACAGAGAGTTAGTGAGATGCTGGTACCATCATAAAGCTCTGCTATGATCAGCTTGTGGGATAACAAAAGTTATCACAGTATTTTATGCTCTATGTCCTGTCCAATATATCTGTAAATTTCTGGGGCTAAGATATCTTGAGCTAAATGGGAATTCTTTTATTTAGCATAAACTATATTATCTCTGATCAGATGTTACTCAAGGGAGTTAATACTTTATGTGGTTTAGGTGAAACACAAAATGTATACTATTCCCATAAATCCTTGTGGTAATTATAAAATGCTTGGATTTAGTATCCCAGGACAAAATCTTGTTACTAATGGCTTTGGTAAACATCACAATGCAGATAGGTGGTATGTAGTAGGAGTAATTTTGGTACATGTATATTTGCAATTCTAATGTCCATTTGATGGATCATTCTGCTAACGAGTATGAAGTAACCCTTTTTTTTATTATAAACAGGTTGTTTTTTTAACTTTTCTTTTGTAAAGTATTAAAACAACTATGACTCCTGGTTTTGTGGTTCCATTTACTTGGAATATCTTTTCCATGGTTCTACTCTAAGGTGGTCCCTATGTTTGATGGTGAAGTTTTTTTAAGATTTATTTATTTATGTGTGTGTGTTTGTATGCACCACACACATGCAGGAACCCTCAGGGGAAGTAAGGAGCACTGAATCTCCTGGAGCTAGAGTTAAAGGCAATTATAAGCTGCTCTGTGTGTGCTGGGAACTAAACATCGCTTTTCTGAAGAAGAGTGTTTCTAACCACCAAGCTCTCTCTCCTGTATTTTTTGGAGGCAACAAAAAGCTAGATATTGTTTCATAATCCAATTAGCCAGTCTGTGTCTTTTCATTTTTTCTTCTGTGTCATACCTTTAGTAGTACTGAATTCATCTTGAATGATGGGTATCAATGGCTATTTTTTTGTGTTTTCTTAGATCTCTTTAGATTAATGTTGCTGGAATTTCTTTTTATTCCCTGTGACCTCTTATATATATTTGTGGTGAGATGTTGTATATTTAATAAAACCAATCTGGAATATCAGAGAAGAGATCTACCCACAGTAAATCTAGGAGGATCGGAGAGTGGTAACTCACACATTTAATCCTGGCCTGGGGAAATACTGGGAGTGGTGACCTACACCTTTAATGCCAGCAGATCTGAGTTTGAGGCCAGCTTGGTTTACAGAAGGAAGTCCAGGCTCCCAGACAGGCAATAGTGGTGCCTTGCCTTTAATCCTGTAACTCCAGAGACAGAGATCTTTCTGTGTTTCTGTGAGTTCAAGACTAACTACCAAATAGTAGTAGCCCATGCCTTTAATATTAACCTGGATGTGATACAATTGGGTGAAAAGGGTATTTAAGGCAGGCATAGGAAGACAGATGAGGCATTAAAAGTGATGAGAAGCAAGGCTGAGGAATTTGGAAGATAGCTGGGTGAGATTTGACTGTTGTCCTTCCTCTTTGTGATATTTTAGCCTTTCCCCGATATCTGGCACTGAATTTCTTTTAATACAACCAGAATTTGTATAGCATATATTTATCCTTTTCTTCAGACAAAAGTACTCTGACTTAGTGTTCATAAATTCCTTTAATCTATTTTTACCCAAAAAGTTTTTATTTTCTCCTCAATTAATTTTTCTGGGTAATAGTCTATGTAAACAATGTGGTCTTTCTGAACTCGGAGCACACCTTCCAAAGCCCTCTGATTTAATGTTTGTGTTGAATAATCAAGCATTCTGATGGGGCTGCCTTTGCTAGTGATTTGATCTTTTGCTCTTGGAGGCTTTCAAAACCTTTCTTTTTCTGTATTTTAAGTGTTTTAACTAGAATATGTCATTGAGGGGTTTCTTTTCTGGCCCTTTCTATATATAGTTTTATAGGTCTTTTGTGCCTGGATGGACTTCTATTTGTCTATATTTGGAGAATTTTCTTCTATGTTTTCATTAAATTATGCTTTATGCCTTCACTATGTTGTTTTTCTCTTTCTATGGGCCCAACCCAAGGTTAGATCTTTTCATGGCATCCCAGACCTCTATATTTGTGTTCATATATTAATTCATCAGTGAATTTTACTGAGTGACCTAATTCCTCTACTTTGTTTTCCACTGCCACTTCTGTTTTCTACATGATCCATTCTATTGTTAAGACATTCCAACAAGATTTTTATTTAACTTATTGACTCTTTCATTTCTATCATTATTTACATTTGGATTTTCTCCGATAATTTTATTGAATTAACTTCCTTTTTCCATTGATTTTCTTGGGGTTCACACATACCATCTTTCAATTGTTTAAAAATATTTATAAATTTTCCTTTAAATTATTTTTATGGAATTCAAAGTCATTTTATGAGGTATGGTTGTAGAGGAGACATATTGTCTTGTATCTTGATGCTGTTCCTGATTCTACATTGGTAATTCCACATCTGTAATTAGTTCATTAGTTAAGGTTTTTCTGTCTTTCATTCAATTTTTTTTATTTTTTAAATAAGTTCATTTTTTCTGTCAATGATTATATTTTCAATATTTAGTAGATAAGTAATTCTAGAAGAATTAGGGTATAGTTTCTTTCTATGGTACTGACACTTATGGCCAGAGAATTTATCTTTCATCTTTTTCTGATGGCCAGGTATTGTCCTTTGTTGATTGGGGCCTCTTGACTGGGCCTTCCACTTTTACTGTAAGTGTAAATCTCTCCATATACTTGTAGGTATTATCCCAAATCAGATATAGTTCCAAGCTGTAGTCTGTAGCTTCTAGAGTTGTACAATATTCATCATGACTATAAGCCTAATCTTGTCCCTATACTGGGCCCACAGTTCTCTCTTAAGCTGCTAAAAATGTGAAACTTTCCAAATACCAGTAGACCTTACCCCAACTCAGGAGAGGTCCATAACCTTCATCTGCAACTTCTGCTGGAGCTTTAGGAGATGTGTAACATTTTACATGCTGATGGTCCTATCCTGGAGTAAAATCCAGTCTTTACCCAAGAGAATCAATCATCTTTCACTACAAACATGGAGGTGTGAAACTTCATAACATCTTCTTTCTTTAACCCATGAATCAAGTCAGTGCCACCAATTTGTAAGGCATGAAGAATAGACCAGTGACATTACCAACTCTTAATGAAAAGAAGTGTCACTCCCTCATTGCCAATATTTCCACAGCAAAGAATGGAGCTTATGGAGCTTCTCCTTCTCCATGCTAAAAGTTTTGACTGGCTTGATCTTGTGCTAGTTTTCTGCAGGTAACTACAGTTGTGGTGAGTTCAATACCCAAGTCATATAAAAAGCATAGCCTTTAACAGCATTCCTTTCCATATTCTAGCTCTTACCTTATTTTGCCTCATCAACCACAATTCATAAACCTTGTTTGTTTACCAACCCTCCGTTATCTAATTTAAAGGTGCCATTTATTTGCTGTCAAGGTACTGAGTCATATATTAAATATCACTTTCTCTTATTTACTCTTTTAAAGTTCTGCAATGTAGAAGGATAAACCATCTTACATTTTCTTTTTCCTCAAGCATTTAAGCCAAAAACTCTGAGAAACAGCAATGGTAGGACCTTCTGACATCCCCTCACCCTGCATATCCAATCCCAAATAATTTTCTGCCATTTTTAGGTCCACAACATGTATTGGCTTCCTTACCTCTTTCATAGTTGTCACTTTCCTACTCTAATTTTCTATTGTCTTCTGTTTAAAGTACTGGAATGTACTCCTAATAGATATTTCTATAATGTTTTTAAAAACAAAAGTCTGCTTCTAGGTATAATCTTGCTTTAAATGTTCAAGTGTTTTCTTCATACATTAAGTATAAAGACAAAGTGCTTTCAGACTCTACAATATGCTAGATGATGTAAATTCTGCATATTTTCCAAAACTATACTATCTTTGATAGTGTTCTTTTTACTCAATGTGCTGTTAGCACTCTCTATTTCCCTTTCTACAGCAATCATAGTTCTTCTTGCCTTAGGTACTTAGCTCCTATGTCCTTCAGTATAAATGCTCTTCTCAATTATTTTATTGATGTTTGTCATCTTTCAGCTCAAATTTCACGTTCTTATTAAGAACTCACTGATAGTTCATTTCATCTTCATTTATCAACTCTTATAAACATCCTATCTTTTCTTTTCTTTTTTTATTCCTCTCTCATATATTACATCCCAGTCACAGTTTCCCTTTACTTCTTTCCCCTCAGTTTCTCCCTCCTCCACCTCTCCTCTTTCCCAGTCCATGCCCTATATATCTCTACTCAGAAAACAAAAGCAGGCTTCCCAGAACCAAACAAGGTATAATAATATGCTACAATAAGTGCAAGTAATGGGGAAGACAGAGACTAAACCAGCCATCTCCTGTAACCAGGCAAGGCATCAAGTGGACAGATTGGGTCACCAATCCAGACACAAAACCTTTTATTTGTCTGTAACAATTTTATTTTCAATAAAAAAACTCTTTTAAAAATACTGTGTATAAAATAGTGAGTGCCTATCTTGTCTTCCTCACAGTTGCTTGCACTCCATATGTAGTATAATGCCCAACCAATGATTAAGATAATCAGATTAGAGGCATTAAATAGAAATGAACCTTAATCAGTTTTACAAAACACCTATTAAACCAGTGATTCTCAAACCTTCCTGATGCTACAACTCTTTAATGCAGTTCTGACTGTGCTGTGCTCACCTCAAAGGAGAAAGTTATTTTCATTGCGACTTCATAACTGTAATTTTGCTAGTTACAAAAATAGTATAATAATTTTTTTCAATTGTCTTAGGTGACCCCTGTGATAAGGGTCATTTGCCCTGAAGCCCCAACGTGTCATGACCCACAAGCTGAAAACCACTGAGATAGATGATTCCTCATTTCTGTAATTACTTTCAGGTACTCAGAGAAACAATGTCTGGGGCATATCTACTTTCTGATTCCAGCTCCAAATTAACATTCATTTATACCTTTTGTAACTTCTAAATGTTTTTCTTTTAAAATTATTCATTAGTTCTAAATATTTAATAGACACTGTAGGTTGATGACTATGAGTGTTATGCTGTTTTATAATGTGTCAATAAATCCTTTTGCTTTTTCATTCAACTTCTTGCCAACAAAATTTGGTGTACAAAGTTGTGTTTCTTTGGGGAGCATTATTTTTCCCCAACTTGTGTGAAAGTAATTGATAGAATTATTTTAAGTGTAGTTGTGCTTTAATGGCTGGTAATGAAAACTATCTTTGTGTCTAATTAATTTTATTTGCTTATTTATCTGTCCTCAATGATTTATGTTTCTAGAAAACCTTTCAAATAATTTTGAAAAGTTCTGAAACCTATGTACTTCTGTCATTTTTTTGGGATGAGGTTAAATAAATTGATTCAAAGGATAAAATGTATTTTAATATTCTGTCTTCTCTTTCTAGTTACACAGAATCTTTCTTTTGTCTTTTGACTAAGCTTTCTCGTTTTCTTCAAAATAAACAAATTTCCTTTATGTCTCATTTGCTACTTGGTGCAATTTATTTTTTTCACCTGCTGGTATTTATGCTTACTTGGTCATTAAAGGCATAATTTTGTATTTATCATAACTGTTTTATTAGTTTTTATTTAACTCGATAGTCTCTAGTGCTTAGACAACTTTATATCTGTTAACAAACATAATTTTATCCTCTTTGAATCTTTGTACATTAACCAGTATTATGTCAGGAACAACACTGAATAGGCATAAAACTAATCATCTTTTCCTATAACTCACCATTAGACATGATGAATTTGAAAATAATGCATTTTATTTTTCTAATATAAATAATATAAAATATTGCATTATATTATCTAGCATATATATCATATAATTAATTTAGGCAATTTTTAAAGACTGTTAAACTTCAACAAATACTTTGTAAATATTTTTTTATTTAAAAATAATTCTGTACCACATCATGTATTTAATAAAATTTTATTTTTATGTGTATCAGTGTGTTTCTATATGTATGTCTACCTGTGTACCTGATGCCTGTGGAGATCACAAGGAAGGAACTGCCTGGATTGGATTTCTTGGCTCTTTATCTATAGACAATTGTGAGCTGCTGTATGGATGCTGGGATTTGAAATTGGGTCCCCTGAAAGAGCAACCAATGTTCTTGAATGCTAAGCTACATTCTCATCCCTTCTCCTTCATTTAAAGAAATCAGCTTTTTTTCACTACTTTTTCTGTTTTTCTTTCAGGCTTTTCAAAATACATTTAAAATTATAATATAATATATTTCCATTCCCCCATTTTCCCTCCAAATCCTCCTTCAAATCTATGTCCTCTTTTTACACTCATGCATATCTGTGTATGTGTATTCCTAAATATAACTTGTTTAGTCTGTATAATGTTACTTGTATTTGTTTTCAGGGATAACCCTTTGTTTTTATTGCTCTTTTCTTCTTTTACAATTCTGTATGTTGCCTATGATGATCTTAAACTCATAGAATCAAGCTATCTTCTGAGTAGCTGAGCCTCCTGAGTAGCTGGTTTCTGGGTTCAGCTAAGAAACAGTTCTTGAATGAATCAGTTTCTGTTGCTTCCTCACCATTGATTCTTTGTTTTCTGTCTATATTTTTCAAAGTGTGTGTTATTATTTCTGAATTTATACAGTCAAATATTTGTCTTACTGTCTTTTTAAAATGATATTGATATTTTAAAACCTTGGATTGAACTAGGAACTTTTATCTACAAAAAATGAGCAAGATTCATTCACTATCAGCAAATAGAAAAAAGTTACAGTACTGGCCCACGTGGTATGGTGTTTATTCTTGTAGATAAATGTGAAAAGATATCCGGCTTGTGAGGTTGCTAAAAATCATCATTGTGGAACCAGTGTTCTAGAGGTTAAAGCATTTGCTTACACAAGCCTTACAACCCGAGAACCTGAGTTCCATCCCCAGAACATGTCTCAAGATGGAAGGGAAGAATCTATTCAAAAAAGTTGTCCTCTGACCTCCACATACTCATTTTTGCACATACCTACACTAAATAATTTAACTTTAAGAGGTCTCAGTGTTATTTATTCAATGTTAGTATTTGGTAATCTGCTAGCTGCATATAGTTGTCTATGTTTTTATGAAAAAGAAAAACCATTAAAATGCTTTAAATTGTTTTAAGATGAAGACTCTCTGTAAGTGGTCAAATTTATATGGCAAGAAATTTATGAGATATTTAAAAAGCAATTAATACAAAATGAAAATAGTGAAATGTGAGATTATAAAGCGTAAATATGTAGAAGTGGTAATGGATACAGTTATGTTTATAATTTTATATCTGATTCATATAAAAAAGCCAAATAAATAATAATTTTCCACATTATCTATCAAGTAATGAAAATAAAACATGATTGAATATGGTAAACTTTATTATAGGGTTGTAGAACTCATACAACCAGAACTCCTTACAGCATTCAGCACCTGTACAGTTTTGTGGATTTCACAATACAGAAATCAGTGAGAAAGAATCATTACATGTGTAAAAAATTGCTTCCTCATGACTATTGTTCACATATAAGTCAGATTCATTACAGAGCACCTGATAGAAATGCAAAAATGTAATTTCTAAAATCAGGAGAGTTGAACAAAATGAAAAATAAAACAAAAGACTGTTAAGAGATTTGACATGCTTCACATAAAAACATCAAAAATGATTTGAAATATTTTAAATTTAAAGCACACTCTAGCCATATGATTTTGACAAGAACTTGCTTTAAATAAAAACAGAGGGTGGACTTTATTGTCAGGATGCTAGATGACATATTCAGGCTGTTTTCAGAATCTAAACCCTATAAATTCAAAAGAAAGGATAATCATTGAAATTTTTTCAAACAGCAAGCAATGTCAATTAAACTAGAATTGGACAATAGCTTGCAGTGGTTAGTAAATCCCCCCCCCCCGCTTTTTTTCCAGTATAAGCAATAGAGTAAATGTATGAGTAAATATGGTCAGTATCCCATTATTAAAGTCAGACTGTAAGTTGCTGACTTATTATCAAGGATACTCTTTATCTGCCACTCCTCACTCTTGACAGATCTTGGTCTCAACAATAAATTCATTGGGGAAGTGTCTAATCTTCCAGCATTTGTCAATGGCACGTTTGTTGAAACCTGCAAAGGCATAAAAAGATGGCTTCTGAGTTTTCTGTGTTTATGAAAAGGCATTTCAACACTCATTTCCATGCAGTCTACCCTCACTCTCTTCCATTCACACAATAACAATAAATTGCATACCCAGCAAGAGGTCTCTGCGTCTAAGGCGGAAGGATTTTCGGTTGTTGCAAAGTTGGTAAATAAAAATACCAAGATTGCTAACATCACGAATTTCTTCCACAGCAACCAGGTCTTCACGAACCACATAAGTGTGAGGTAAATATTTGCCACTCTACAAGTGAAAAGAAAAAAGATTAAGACAATAAATTCTTAAAGATGATACTAAAATTCCCACTTACATACTTTTAAAAATAGGCATTATTAAAAATAGAATTCGTTTTAGAAAGTTTTATATATTATTTTTATTTTACACATATACATTTATAGGTTTCAAGTTCAGTGTGCTATTTGCACATACACACAGCATGCATTGATCAAATCCAACCTCCCTTCATCCAGCTCCACACACTCCCTTTTCAACTGCTAATAATCAGTGTTCTGTGTTCAGGTGAACATTTTTAGATTCTATATAAGAAGGAGAACATAAAGTGTTTGTCTGTCTGCCTGGCTTACATTGGTTAACATAAAATACTTCAGTTCCATCTTTTTTGGCACAGCATACACTTTTCATTCAAAAATATTTCAACAAAATGGAATGTCTGGCCCAACTCATTTACTTTTTTAAATAACGAAGCAAAATTATTTGAAAATGCTTATAGAAAAACATGATCTTTAAAATACATACTGCCAGTTTGCCAAAAAGCTCCACCAGGTTCTTTGGAGTCATAACAATGGAAGTATTGAGGGGCATCAGATAACAGTTTCCCAAAAGCAAGTCCAGGTAAGCAGTCATTCCCTGTTGGTGAGGTGAAAAATGATGGATATTAATACTTCAGATTTTCTAAGTACCGAGAGAACAAATAGCCAGGTGTTCTTTGAAAATTCATTACTGCCTACCCAACAACACAATGAAAGGGCTTAGCTTAGAAAAGGTGTTCGTTTGTGAGTAGATTCATTGCCTCTCAATGAAGAAGGAATAGACAAAATTTTAGAATAGCTGCAAGAAACAGAGGTCTACCTTCTCAAAGTCATGGATAATTGCTGCAGGATCACTATCTGAGAAACTGGGAACAGGCACATCAATGATTGCAATGTTGTCATCCTCACGAATATCAGCTTCCTCAGTCACAGGCAGAAAGTATGGCTCTCCTCCACGAACGGAATTTACAGGATCTTCAGAATCAAAGAAGCACATCTCACCATGGTAAATGGTGCTCTAGGAGATAGAAGGGGAACTTCAAACTTTCTAATATTCACACTTATGACACTTGAATTGTTTCTCACACTCATGTCAATTCTTCAGATTGTGTTAATCTGAGATATGTTTGTTATAGCATCACGAAGCCTAGGCAGTGTCAAAGACTGAAATGTAATTTGAACCCATAACTCAAGTCTTTATTTCTCTGGTCACCAGTATGTAATTGTTTAGGCTGCTAATGAAATGCATGGCAATTAGTAATTCCAAGTATTAGGAATTATAATAATTACCTTGGGCATGAAGTACTTGTAAATGCAAGCTCCACCAACAATCAGGCCTGCCAGGATGAATGAGAGGCCTAGGAGAGTGAGCATACATCTCCCAGAAGAGCTGTCTTTTTCCTGTGTGGCAACTCTGAGTTCCTATACATTAAAAGAAAAAAAAACTCCACATTTTAAAATATGTATTTGTAGGATATTAAAATAATCATTAATCGATAGAAGTACATATATTTTTATTAAAACTACTTAATATAAATCTACTGTTTTAACAAATGTTTAATAAACACAAACATATTTTTAACTATAAATATGATATAGTACAGGCTGTCACTAAAATGTATGTTCTTTAAATTAGAACTAGCCATAGTTTTCTAAATACTGGCTTTTAAGGACAGAAACAGACACTTTGAAACTTGCTTAAAAATCAATTTATTTGGATCCCACTTCCCCTAGAGGAACACCCGTCTCACTCTTGAGGGTGGGGGGACAAAGCTGGATCTGCCAGGAGTGGAGACTGAACTAAGCATTATTGGGTCAGTGGGACCACGGGACTGTCTGCTGCCTGCCCAGGGAGGGGATGGGGAGTTGTGGAGAAGAAAGAATGACTTGATGTGGTGGGAGGGGGAAGGGACCTTGAATAAGGATACACAGGGATAGAAAGTGTGACTTCTTTGTTAATAATAATAATAATAATAATAATAAATAAATTATGATCAAGCTAAAAAAATCAATTTATCAACTTAAAGGAGTGTTAGTAACCTTCAGTTCATGGCTAGTCTTCAAAAAGCTTTATTGCCAAGTTAGAAAAGAGTTGTTTGCTCTCATTTTAGAACTTAATTGAGGTCAATGGTTTATTTTCTAAAATTTTTAATTTTTGTAATTATAAATGTTTCTGGTATTATTCACCATTTTTCATATTGCAACAATGCTATTTTCCAAGGCCTAGAGTAAACACTAGATTTGAAAGTAGAGGATTTATTACATAAAGAAGCTGTTTGTGAAGCAGTGATTTAAACATGCTATAAAATCAATAATTGCTGAAGGATTCTAAAAAGAAAAATCCAAAACATGTAACTGATTAACTGCATCCTCCATAGGGCATGGAACTGAAAGGCCTATTTTCATTGTGCATGACACAATATACCCGTCAGCCACATCATTACTCAATGAAAGAATAAGTAAAGGCAGCAAATCTCAGCCCTGATAGTACATGTTGATATTAAAAATTATTTTACTTTGTCTACCATTAAAGTTTTCATAAACTGCTATGTTTTCGACATTTAATTGACCTTACATCAATTTGGTAAAAAAAAAAATGTATGTTAATGTCCAAAAGAGGAAGGGTAGAAAATCATTTGATAATTTTTGGCAGCAAAATAAAGATATTTTTAAGATCAAAATTTGAGATTCCTAATTTGTTAATAATTTATTTAAGCTTATTTTATCAATTATACATACTGAAATGCCTTAATTATTTTCATTAAAAATATAAACCAATGTTTATCGATAAAGACTCTGAACTTTAAATTTTGACTGGGAATTATTGTAATACAACTGTGGGATCTTAGAGGACATAATTTAGATAATTGAATTTAGGTGCAGAAAGATAAAATGACTTGCTAAAAGGCATGTAATAACTTAATTTAAATTCTCTGGTGAATTAATTTTTTCTTATTACTGAGACAGAAGAACAATTTATAGTGTAATTTCATCTTTCTTTTCCAATAATTCAAAAAGTTTATCATTAAGCATAGTTAAAGTATGAGGGGTTTTGGTTTGACTAGACATGCCTGTTCAGTAGAAATAAGGATTTCTTTTGTTTTCATTTAATGTTGTTGGAATTCAATGTAGTTGAATGAATCAAATGTCATAGCTAATTTCTTTATGAAGTGTATTTTAAAAGTTACTGTATATCATCTGTCAATATGAGTCCAACATGTTCATTCTCTGTTGATCAGGCCTAATCCATATTTCGAAATGTATTTTGTCAAGTCGTACTGTCAAAGTGGAGTTACAGTGTATCTTTCCTAAAATTTAACAAAGAAATACAATCAAAGTTGTAATAAATTTGTTTTTATTTATTCTTCATTGCACTGCAGGATTGGAAAAAGTATTCCATAGTAACTGAATCTTTCTACAACTCATGAAGTTTTTGGTGGTGAGGGGGAAAAAGGATTACTGTGTGGCTATTTTTAACTACTGGCATCTAGTTAGACCTCCCCTCAAATCTTGCCATGTTTCATTTACAGAGTCAGTAGGAAGACGAATACATATTTGACCTTCTGTCATTTAATTAAAGCCTCAACAATGCAAGGGGGTGTTGCTTTGGAGTTCCAGAATGTGTTATACACAAAAGCTAGTTTGATTGCAGAGTTACATATTGAAAGTTTCGATGATGAAAATTCTGCAGAGGCACAATAACATTTCAAATTGTATGCACAATTAAGTTTTACTATATGAATTCAGATCTCACTCAAAAACACTTTTCAAATATCCACTCTAAACCTAAAAGGAAAAGCTTTCTAGAGACAACAGAACAAGTTAGGACAGATTTAGGCCCTTTACTGCAGATTCCACAGATGCAGAAGAAAATACGATCATCTTTTAAAATTAAGATTTTACTAAGGAAAACGATAGTTTATGGACACTCCAAATGTGGTTGGTTTTAAAAGAATTGTAAATTGGACTAGATAAATAGCCTGGGAGGAGAGAACTTCTCCAGTGCCTGAAAAATGAGTTGTTTAAATTGCAACATTGGATATGCTTCATATATCTATATGAGGAGAATGGGATATTGCTCAAAAAGAAATAACAACCAAAAGAAGAGTATCTCAATTTTTATTTTTTACCAATATTTGACCCAGAATTAAAACCAATATATGTTTTTGACAGCTCCATTACCTAACCATTAACACTGTCTACCTAAAAATACACACAAGTGTGTGTGTGTGTGTGTGTGTGTGTGTGTGTGTGTGTGTTGTGCAGACACACACTTTCCCCATCCCATACAGTTTGGAGTTAAAGCTGCCCCTTGCCTTCATTAAACCTCCACTGTCAGCAATCCTACAAAGACACAGATTCATATAACTTCACCAACTCAAAAGTAAAGAACAGTTAAGCCTCTGCCCTTGCTCACCCCATGTGGCTGCTCTGTCCCTGTAGCTATAATTGTGTCTCTGGCTAATTCCAAAACCCCTTTCACAGAGCAAAATGACATGAAGGAATTTCTTCAAACTCCTTCCAACAACTTCCTGGGACTGGCGGTGTTAAGGGATGTAATCGCATGGATGCAGAAGGGCATGAGTGGAAGCAAAGTAAAAGGTGGCCCATGCAACTTAAAGTCCAGTTTGGCCTGCCTGGAACTCGAGGAGTGCAGAGCAGCCAGCATTTTGTCCTCAGCACCTGCATTCTCTGCATTCTGCAACACTCCCCCCACCCCGCCTCGCCGCCCCCTTCTCTCTCCATTCCCAAACCCCAGCAGGCCTGCATAGGCCAAGTGGGAACTACCTTGCCAGTCAGGATCTGAGCTCTGACGGTGCGGCTCACGAGTGCCTCCACATCTTGCCGTGCCTCCTCCTTTTGCACCGCTGTGGGGGTGTTAAAGGCGATCTTCACCATGGTGAACCTTCGGGCTGCGCGGTAAGGCGCGGCTCGAATCAGTATCCTGGGCTGCAGGTTGGAAGAGGAGAGGATCGCGCTTGCCCAAGCAGCACCTACTTTCTCCGTCTTCCACAGGCTGCAGCAAGCTCAGGTCTGGGGATACTTATGACGCAGTCCCAGGCTGAGTGGGAGAGCGTGGGCGGGGCCAGGGAGGTGCTAAGGGAGGAGCGGGAGGGGGCCCAAGCCCTGGAGTGGAAGCGAGTGGGGGTGGGAAGCTGCTAGTCGGGAAGAGGGTAACTGGAGCTGATGGCCGGCTTAGGGTAGACAAGCTTCACCTGCACCCCAGGCATGCTCCTGCTGCCTTCTGCACCCTCAGATAAGAGCAAGGCAGGAAGGAAACCTGCCTGTCGTGTCTTTCTGCTTCTGTCTGGACCACAATAGCCCTTGACTTTGACTCTGTTTTCCCAAACTTAAGCCTGGCCCCCTGCGGGGCCCAGAGCTGTAACTTGGCGCCAAACCAAGCTTTCTCAGTTCTATAACCCACCCAGGCCAGAAAACACAGTTCCCCGACTGTTCTACACCTTTATAATATCTTTCATTTAAAGAACACCTAGCAGTTAGTTTGTAGTTCCTTGCTTCGTTCACCCAACACTGTTTTTCTTCCATGATTTTTGTTTTCTTTTATAACTCTAATTTTCCAACTTAAAGTAACGTTAAGAGGAGAATGACGGGGCTTTTGTCTCCCTAACTCCTAATTTTGCAGACAGGACATGATGAGATACAGAGAAGGGAGGGGGAAGCTCATTCCAAATGAATCAGTGAAATAACCCAGATCTTTTCATTCTCCCTGGCCGGGATAGCCAGAATAAGGTCTCAGTCCAGAGCCTGTTTCTCTTCAGCTACCAGCTGTGTAACCAGCAGGGGAAAAGCAGAATTGTGTGCACCTATGTGTTTAAGGAGTTAGGGCAGACACAGTACAACCAGATGCTGATTCTGCTCCTGTAGAAAATTAAATAAATAACCTCAGGGGGACCAGGCTACAAGGTGTTATCAAGCACTTGCATCAATCTTCATCTAGTATATTAAAACTGTTTCTTCAGTCAGTTCTCCCAGACCAGTGACAGAGAACCTAACTAGTGAAATTCAAGCTGCGGTGGTTGATAATTTAGAGTTGGTGGTAGAGAGTTTATAAATAGTCTTGCTACAGAAAACAGAATAGAGGTCTGTTGTATGAAGGGAGCAATACAAAACAAAGCCCCAAAAACAAAACACCGTGTTTTTTTGTTTTTTTGTTTTTTGTTTTTTTAACTAGAGAATTCCCCCACCTACTCATCAACTTAACCCAACAGACTTGAATATGCTGAGTTGCATCCCTTCTATCCAAGAAATTTTAACTTGGAGGTTTTCCCATGGGGATTGTTTTGCCTCTAAAGGCCTCTCCTGTGGAGGCTTTGCAAAGACAGAGTTCATATTCTCCAAAAGGATACAGATGGGAACATAGATGGAGGGGAACAGTGAGGAGCCTGTGACTTGTACAGGGTCAAGACTTATAAGCAGGATGTTTGCGTTTACTTAGAAACACTGGAATCTTATGTTCTTTCACTTTTTACCTAAGTCTGACTATTATAACTCAATATTTGACAGGCAATCCTTAGTTTAGGCAGAGAAAAATCTGTTTTTCCCAGTGTTTCTCTTTCCAGTTGCTCTGTTGAGACTCACCTTTATGACCCCTTAGTTAGCATCTGTACTACCCTGATCCCCACCACCTGCAGAACTGAACACTTACATATTTCTCCATGTTTATCTACTAAGGGTAAGCTGCTGGATCAGAAAAGTAGATGCTATTATCTTGCCCACAATGTGGGAAGGCAGGAGGAGCAGGAATTTATTCTATTTCTTCAGAGAAAGGGACTCAATCTCTGATAGCCACCAAAGGGAACATTTGTTCACTTGCTTGGTATGTGGTATTAGGCAACATACCTGTTCTCCTCAGGCATAACTTTCCTCTTTTTCTGTTATTTTCAGGAATGAGAATGTAGAAAGACAGACTTTTAACTATTCAGAAAAAAGAGAAAATGACATACTAGGACTCCATTTCATTTTTTAGCATATTCAGCGTTCAAGCTTATAGAACTTAAAAGTGACTGGAAAGGGCAGAAGGGGGAAGGGAATTTGAACAAGGGTATACATGGATAAAAAAGTATGACTTTATTCATAATAAAAAAAGAAATTTAAAAAAGAAATTAAAAATTTCATCTTTTAGAGCTCTTAAGCAACCTCACTGTCTAGAGGTGGTTTTTCCTTTACAGATTTAAACTCCTAAGCATAGTCACATGTACTGACATATGTCTTTTTAAAATAATTTAACCACCATCTCTTATTTGTTAGTACCATGCTCCTATTTCAGAATGCCATCCACACCCACAAAGTATCTTTGCTACTGTTGCCAATATGTACTGTAGACATAGTATCAATTTGTCATATAGCACTGTTACTTCCTTCCTCCCTCACAGTTTATATATTTTAGTCTATATCTTTGTGTGTGTCTCCCTCTCTCTCCTTCCCTCCCTTTTTCCTTCTCTCTCTCTCTGTATATATATATATTATATATATATATAATATATATATGTGTGTATGTGTGTGTGTATAAAATGTATGTATGTATGTGCATATAGGGTAAGGAATTGGTGTGTGTTTTAGAAACACATTTGAGCAATAGCATCCTATGTTAATATTTATTTATTTTAAGAAGTGAAGTAGTTCCTGCATTTTTTAAAATTTCAAAATAAATGCTGCAACTTGCTCATTGAGCATAGACATTTCTATCTACTAAACCAAGTTCGAATTGACTAAGTTCTTTACGGAATTGCCTCCTTCGCAGAAGCAACTTCTTGTTTCTTAGCATCAATTTCTCAACTTTCTTGCCTTTAGAAACTGTAGGGGATCTGGCTGCCATGCTACTTCCAACTCACATTGTTAATCATGTCTGAATGCACACTATTCAAGTGCATAAATGAGTTCCCTGTTCTCATTTGCCAAAGGATGACTAAATTAACACCACTTGGGCTGAATGGAACATGTCATGCAATTGGATGTCAAGTAACAATGTCAACTCTCTTTGAATCATCTTCTGAAGTTACTATACTTCCAACCCACTATGTTGGTCATTAGAGGCATCTGTGATATCATTCCATTTACTATCTCATATATTCTTTTATACAACGTTAACTGAGGGTGTAGTTCATGCCCTACACTGTGATTACAATAGAAACATGAGAATGAAAAAAGACTAAATATGACTTTTCCTTTGTAAAATATAGTCTCACTGCAGATTGAGTGAGACAATATGTGTCATGGGTCCTTTGGTATTTGTAGCATAGCAAGACATATCAATTCTATTAACTACAGAGGAAGATGAAGTAGATCTACAAAACAGAAAAATTCCACCTTTAGCCAATGCCACTCTGACTGCACTAATCCCTAGTTTAAGCACAGTGGATTTATATCCAGAACCCTAAGAAACTTCATTTAATAGGTTATGAATTAGGAAAACAGTTAGGAGGTATTCTAATATATTCCAAGTGAAATAAAGTACATTATGATGAAGACTGCCATATCAAAAGTGAGGCACAACTTCTAAAGAAATTCAGGAGCCTCTTAAAATGCTCAGTGCTGGAACAAGCCATATGAATGATAAAAATTAACAAAAATAGTTTTCCTTTTGCTTTTGAATGATATGAAATTCAGAGATTGATGGCACCCTTGACCATAATAGGATACATTTGCTGAACACACTAAAATTGGGATTTCTCTTCCAAAGCCTTTAATGATTTTTACTGTTCTTTATTATTTTATGGAAGAAAGATTGATTTGATTTCGTAGTTTCAGAAGTTTCAATCCATGGTTGGCTAGTTTTCTTGTTTCTGGGCCCATAGTGAGGCAGAAAATCATGGCAGTTAGATGTTGTGAAATGGAGCTGCTCATCTTATGGCAGCTACAAAGAAGGGCCAGAAATGGGCCTGAAAGAAGATACAGCCACCAAAGTATCTATTGTTCTAATTTATCCAACATCCTATAGTATCTATCATCTCCCAAAAAGGCCTTCAATTTATTAGTCAATCAGTAGATCAAACTTCTGACTTACCCTTATGATCCTGTCATTCTCAGTGAATAGAATGGTTATGTGAGGTCTCAGTTGACAATGTGTTAGCCTGTTGAGGGGGCATATCAACTCATTTCACTGTTAAGGAAACTGAATGTTTTTGAGAAATGTGTAGCTTGCCTAACACCAAACTCTAACTTATGTGATCTGATGCCACATTTTATACTAATAAATACTCTAAAGGAAATGAGAAAAATAACACATTGACTAGTTCAACAAAGGGCAAGTTGCCTGCTCCTATTACAAAAATAGATTCCTGATTAGGATTTTATTCAGTGCTAACTACATTTAGAGCCCTTTGAAAACTTTCCTGGCCTCCACATGCCTGACTATAGGCTACTCATTTTCAAACACATTGCTTCTACATTCTGCAGTTGCTTATGTCAGCAGAGAAACAGCAAAAGGCATAGCTCACCAGCCATCTATTTCTGGGTATAACTCCAGGAGCTTAGTTTAGCTTTTAAGGAGCCACGTTACTTTTTTTTTTTTTTTTTAGGTCCACAATTTCCATGCACATGTAGCTAAATCCTAGGAGCATAGCTAGTGCCCCTCACTCAAGGTAACAAAGGAAATTTGCTTTTATAAATAGATTCTTATTTCTCCACTCCATTTATGGTTTTCTTTCTAAAATAGAGAGCTTTGATAGTAGGAAAATATGCTAGGTTGGTGGTACATGCTTCTAATCCCAGAACTCAGGGATGGAGTCAAAAGTATCTGAAATTCAGGGTCAGCTTTGGCTACATAGGAAGTGCAGGCCAGCATAAAATACTTAGACATAGCTTGGGAAGGAGGGGGAGGGTAGGTGATTCAACATTTCCATAAATAAGTGAATAGTTTCAGTCATCTTTTCACAATGAAGTATTTGTATACTTGAAGTTAATTCCTTCTTAATTCATAAAAATATAACTTTTTATTTTTCTCAGTTTGTGCTATGAAAAACCTAAGCAAAAAATGTTTGCTCTTTCAGTGTTCTTTTCGTTAAGTTGTATAAGGCTTGTGAGCTCACTGCAGACTATCTTAAGGAATTATTTAAACATAGTTTTGAATCCGTATCTGTGTGTACTTTATTTGATCAAACCTACAGAAATTCTAGTCTCGAGTAATGCAATTGAGAAGCTTAAGTCTTAGCTCAGGAATGCTTTTGAGAATGTCCAGTTGTTTCTGTTGCTCCATAATAGATCACCAAGAGGCACTGTGAGGTACTTATAACTTCAGAGTCTTGATCCCTCTCAATCCAACAATAAGCAGTTTCATATAATTACTGAACCAAATGTTTCCTTGGCCTTCACATTTAGTTTTGTAGCTAGATCAACTCAACATATTATGTTCCTTCTTTATAGTTTAGTCTTAAAAGAGCTCAAAGTTCTGAATTGTTTTAAATTGATTGATTCACTTTGATTACTCTTCAAATGCAGTTTTCACCACCACCTTTTTAAAACTAGGATTTAACTGAAATTAGCTCAATATATCCATAAGCTAATGTGTTCAAACATTCCCAAATACAATTCCATCTTTATAAGGAAGCCAGAAGGGCATGCTTAACAAAAGAGTACTGTTTTTCCTTATTTCTTCGGTATGAAAATATCGAGTCAGACCATAATTACAATATCTTGCTTGAGATTTCTATAATTCAAATTCAAGGCTCACAAGTTCTGTTTATACAAGAGTGTAGGTGCTATGTTTCTTTGAAAGTGAAAATGGGCATTTTTACATCAAAGAACAATGTAGCATGTGGCATATTATCAGCTATTTTTCTCCAAGACATCAGTGATATTTCTTGACTTTCGAGTTAGAATCATTATTGTCTCAGAATTTTCATTTTTGTTTTTGGAGAGTAAGGTTGTACATTGTCAACCATATTATGAAGAATTTTATTGAAAGACATTGTTTATATAGCTTGAGAAGAAAAGATTTTTTATATTGTGTTTATATTAAAGTTAACACAAAACAAGTGGAAAATTCAAATAATGAATTTTAGAAATGGAGTTAGCCAATCATACAACTAACAGCATTCATTCTAAATAAGACCTTTTACTTTCCCACTGTCATACTATCCCTTGACCTTTAACTTTTAAGAACATCTTCTAATTACTTGAATTATAAAATGCTTACTTCTCAAACTCCTGTAAACTTTACAAGGCAGCTATGGGATAGCTCATTATGAAATAACATTAGATTATCTCTCTTTCAGGATTATTTTTGAGTTAAAACATTTAATCTAGTCACATTAGTATATTATTTGTGTTTAATTTTTTTATTTTTAAAAAATCTATTAATTTTACATACCAACCACAGATCCCCTTCTCATCCCTCCTCCAGGTCTGCTCCAGGCTTCTCTTCAGAACCAGTCCACCCCTCCTCTGAAAAGATAAAGCCTCCAATGGGGAGTCAGCAAAACCTGGTCTATTCAGTTGAGGCAAGACCAAGCCCCTTGCCCCTGCATCATGGCTGTGCAAGGGGGTCCCTCCATAGGCAATGAACTACCAAAAAGCCAGCTCATGCACCAAGGACAGATCCTGATCCCACTGTCAGGGGCTCCTTAAACAGTCCAAGCTATACAACTGTCTCCGATATGTAGAGAAAATAGTCAAGTTCCATGTAGGTTCCACAGCTGTCTAAGAAAGACAAACATGGTATGTACTCATAAGTGGATACTAGATGTAAAGCAAGGAGTAACTAGAGTACAACCCACAGCTCTAGAGATGTTAGCTAACAAGGAGGACCCCAAGGAATGCAAGGATCACCCTGGGAAGGGGAAATAGATGAGATCTCCTGAGTATACTGAGGTAAGGGGGCAACAGAGAGAAGGGAAGGGGAGATGAGAACATAAGGAAATGGGATAGCTGAGTTGTAATAAAGATAGAGCGAGAGGGCATTGAATGAGATATCTTGATAAAGGGAGACATCATGGAATTAGGGAGAAACCTGGTACTAGGGAAGTTCCCAGGAATTCACATTGATGACCCCCAGCTTAGGCTACTAGCAGTAGTAAAGAGGGTGCCTGAGCTGGCCTACCACAGTAATCAGATTTGTGAACATCCTAACTGTTATCATAGAGCCTTTATCCAGTAACTGGTGGAAGCAAATGCAGAGATTCATAGCCAAACACCAGGCAGAGCTTCCAGGTGTTAAGCCAAAGATAGGGAAGAGGGTTTACTATTTGTATTTTGTGTAAGATCTTGAGTCTAAATCAAGAGATGCCAAGAGTTGCTAATGGGCCTCATTAAAGTACACATAGATAATAAAATTCATGTCTGTATACAAATGTCCCATCTTATCAGCTCATCCAGGAAACAGTTATAAAGAATTGTAAGCTCCAATATGACTTTGTGAGGTAATATAATGACTGAAAAAATAGTCAACAGATAATATAATATATGCTGATATTTTAAGAGTGTGATAACAAACTTAAAAAGAGACAAGGTTTATTTGGGCTTATGATTTTACAAGTTTCAGTCCATACTGTGTCATACTCACTTGACTCAGTTGCTTTGTGCTTTATTTGGAACTGAAGGGTGACAGACCATGGCAAATGAAGGTGATTCAGAGACAGAAAGAAGGGAATGAACAGAGAAATATCATTATAATAAGAACTCAGTTCTTTCCAATATACCCCACCTAATGATTCCCTTACTTTCTAACAGTGCAAAAGGTTGGATGCTAAGCCTTAACACTACATTGACTGTTGGAATACATTTGACATACAGACTGCAGTACCTATCAGATAAATTAATAGAGAATTTATTTTCAATGTCTCTGTTCTTCTATTCCTTGACTTCTGTCTCTCTCTGTCTCTTTGCCTTCCTGTCACTCTCTATGTGCATGTGTATATCTGTGTTTGTTTTAGGGAACATATTCTCATGAGTTTGTTTTTTCTAAGTCACACTGCCATCATGATCATTATGACTGATTTTACCTGGAAACTTCCAAAGCTCATTCATTTCACATTTTTATCCTCCTGAATGAGGACTCACAAATCCAGAAGGATAAACAGGGGATGTACTCACTCATTAGTGGACTTTAGTCAAAAGCATTCTTATTTCATTGAAAGATGATTGGAGAATAAAGTGATTTAAAACACACACATGCAAAATATTTCACATAATTCATATTAGACTAGAGCAGTATTGACACAGTTTTTGTATTTGGAGCTTGTTATTTATTTGAGCTTGTCTAGTGGAAAAATAGAGAAACATTTTTAAGGAACAAATTTAGGTCACTTTGCTTCTACAGGGATTAAAATGATTTTGGAATTAATTTTTGTCTAGAAAAAATGATGCAAGTTTGAATGATGATATGATTTTGTGTATTGTTTTGCACTATAGTTGATTCATATATATACCTATATATTTTGCTCTATCAGTTAATATCTAAAAAATTTGAATTTTGACAGCTTTTAGATTATTGCCTGTTACAACTAGGAGACAATAAAATTGATTGATTGAATTTAAATAGTTACTGATGACTCTATAAAGAGACAGAGAAAACAAATGTAAATTTGAGTGCAATTAAATGGCCGATATTATCTTATTCTTTATTCCACTAACCTTCTTGTGTATATGCACAGTTCTGTGCTACATAGAAAATAAAAAATATTAAATATTTTTTCTGTGTTAAATGTATTTCCTATGTTAAAATAATTTAAAGTCATTTATAATAGTCACATTATATTCCATTTTTATAGAATGTATCAATTTGGACAAGCTTTATTTAGCTTCTTTTGGCACATGAAATACTTAAGGTTCCCAGTAGTTCAGACTTGTCCACAGTCATACAATTAGGATGTGGCAAAGCTAAGGCTGTAGCAGAGATCTCTGAATTCCAAGCTCAGTATTCCATCTGCAACATCATGCTGTCTCAGAATATAACAGGTGTCCCTTGTCTTTCGTCACCCGTATCATATACCATTAGTAGCACTCTGAAAATATGACCTCTAGTGCTTGCCATATGAGGCCTCTATCTCACCAAGGGATTTCTTGTAAACCAATATGAAGATCATAAAACTTTCTAAATGAGACCATGAGGAAGGTTCCTAAGAGAAATCTCACATGTGATAATGAGAACATTTTATTTTTATAACAACATAAGTACTTATAATCTAGTGATCAAGACATTATTCTTTGGTTTTCATTAAAGAGGAGCAATGTTCACCTTTGTTGGATATATCAAGAGCAAAGTCAGTCTGATAAGCCAGTGCGTGTTACCTCAATATTCATCTTGGATAGTCTAGAGTACTGATAAACACATATCTAGAGTCTTCAAAACATCCATATTTTCTTATTGATCAAAAGAGAAAATCATATTTTCATTTGTATAATGATTATTGATAGAGGGAATGGAATGGAATTACCAATATTGACAAGGCTTATTAAATAATTGTTTTAGTCTGAGGAAAACAATTTTAGCCTATTTTGTGGGATTAAAAAAATGGTTCCCTGAAATATAAAGAAAAAAAGCAACTAACTTAAAGTTCTTACACCAAAAAGACAAAACTAAAGAGAGGATAAAGAGCTGAAAGAAAGAGAAAGTGGGAGAAGAAAGAAGAAACAAGGAGTGGAAAGTTTGTGTAAACAATATTGCTAATGAAATCCCATGGAGACTTCTCCTTATCAGCAAATCTCTACAGCTTTGAGACATTTAAGGAAAAAAATACTCCTCTTACTGTTCTGTTTTAAACTCTGCAGTTTGTATACACTCACTCTAGTGACAGTGATTGTTTTAATTGAGATATACTAGCTTTGTCTCTTCAGTTTATAGACCTTTAGCATTTCTTTGTTTGCAAGGACTTTTCAAAATGTGGATTCATAGGAAAGAATGAGGAAATATAGTTGGATTTGGTCTGAGAAAAAAAAATGTCTAGACACGCTTTCAAATTTAGAGCTAGCAAGTGGTAGGCTGCAAGTATTCTCTTCTCAGTTCTCAGCAGTATAGTTATAATCAAGCTGTGCATTGGAGTCTATTGCATAACCTTTCTCTAATGCTGCTTTTCTTAAATTGTTTTATTTAAATTTTGTTAAATTGTCTTACTAATATGAAATCTTGACTGTTCTACTGTGGGTATTTGTTTTCCCAGAAAGTAGAGAAAATATTATGCTTTACTAATCACAACCAGAATTTAAACTCAAAGGACTCATTTGAGCTTTAAAATTAGAAGTTATTGAAATTGCTGTTAAAAACTGAGGAATGAAATAACAAGCTGTGATACATCTATACAGTAAAGTACTACTCAGCAGTAAGAAAAAATGATATCCTAAAATTCACAGGCAAATGGATCAATTTAGACAACATCCTCCTGAGCGAGGTATCACAATCACAGAAAGAGAAGCAGGTGATGTCCTCACTCATTAGTGAAATTTAAGCAAAAACTTTCTTATTTCATTGAAAGATGATGGGTAAATAAAGTGATTTAAAACACACACAGAGACACACACACACATACACACACACACACACACAAAACTTTGTTTGTCTGTAGAACGGTTGTTGCTTAGCAGAAATTTGTGGTGGCCATAGTGCATCCGGGGGCATTAGCTATGACCTACTGTGCTTTCTTCATCTGTAGCTGAGCATAACCTGGCTTGAGAAGCTTTAGATTTTATTTGTTGTGCTTCATGTATTTTAGAGAAAAGAAAAGTTTTATTATCGTATTTTTTTTAGCTATCCCAAATGTTTTGCTTTTTTATATAAAGTTTGATATTGATTTTCAAAAAAAAAAGAAAAAAAATAGAAAGTGGCAAACTTTCAACCCATAACATTGATCACAATTACTATTTTATGTTCAATATTATAATGCACTAAAGGTTTGCTCTTTCTAATGGTTTACATTAATAGGTTACTCTAGGGTATCTTCATTTGCCTAAGAAAAATAAAGAGGGAAGAGAGGCTGAGTGACAAGGAACAGGGTGGGGACCAAAGGCCCTAAGGACTCAAAACAATTTCTGTAAGATGGAGATCATCCAGAAACCTAGCAAAATAGTATTTCTCGTCCAAATGGGTGTTGTCAAAGTTGAAACAATCACTTTCCCAGAGGTATAACTATGTGAATATTAAAATAATGTCTTTATACAAGTTAATAATTTGTTTTAAAAATGGGGGGAGGGAATGCAAGTTTTGCTATCCATAACTAAAAATAACTAAGAACCTGAATTTCAGAGCTTTTGTCTGTGATCGAATACTGTCCTTTCAGTATGAGTTTCATTGCTTCGTACATTAGTTCTGTTTACATAAAAGTAAGTATTCAACTGACAAGAGTATGAACAGGTATTAAAATCAATGATAGACTGCAATTGTGATATATTATTTCTTATTCAAAAAAATTACACCTTCATTCTGAAGATGTGCCTTACTTGGCAAGGATGCATATAGCTCTGTGTTTGATCCTCTGTAGCACATAAAATTGGACCTGGTAGCACACGCCTGTACACTTAGCACTTGAAAAGTGAAAGCAAGAAGATCAAAAGTTCAAAGTCATCCTCAGCTACATATTAAGTTGGAGGTCAGCCTGAGCTACACGAGATCCTTTCTCAAAAAATGAGAAAAAGTAAATAGGAGGTATCTTGTAATATTTTTATAATTTTCTATTATTGAACAAATTTGCTATGTCAGAACTGTGCATTTGGAAATAGTCCATTGAACCACAACACTGTTGTTTTACTTTTGACCTTGAAGCCTCTACAAAATACAAAAATAAAATGAACTCCTTTTCTCTGTGACTCATTTAGGAAAAATACTATTTTTTCATAAAGTTGGTGGGTTTTTCTCTTTATGTGTGTTTACAGATAGAGCACCATAACACATAACAAGATTATTTGCTGAAATTCCTTACAAAATGAGAAGCATGTCTTTGGGGTTTGGGAGTGAAGCAAACAGTTACCTTCAAGACAAATTTCCTCTTTTTCTTTCTAAATAAAACCTAAGGAAAAAGCCATCATGCACCCTCCTATTTTTCCCTATCATACTTAGCTTTCCTGGTGATTATATAGGATATTTTTCTTGAGTACATAATCCTCATTAAAATCATAGAGAGCCCAAGCAGGACTTTAGGCCTTGCCACTTGCATTCTAATGAATAGAACTCCATTAGAACTGTAGAGCTATTCATGTCCTCTTTGCTCATTGTGTGACTTATATTTGGAAGCACATAGACAGGATTTTGAAAACTGAGTCTGTCAGCGCCCCCCCCCCCCATTATTTATATGCTGTCCTTTCTATTATGGTAACAGAGCTAAGCCTGGTTAAAATGTGTATGGCCTTCTCAAATGTAAAATGATGCTTGCTTAGCAATATTAAATGTTTGCTTTGTAGTATGCACTTTTTATTAAAAATATGATGGATTCAGTGTGCAAATCAGTTGTAGAGCTTCTGCCTGTCTTGCGTCAGCAAGGTTCAATTTTCAACATGTAACAAAAAAAGTAAACAAAGAAAACTTAATAATGGTTTTGAATCTCTACTGTCTTCCTATTCCTTGCTGGTTGGCTGATTACCTATAAATATAATTATATAATTTTCATCAAATGGTTGCATAATTTGGAAATTGAGAAGAGCTTTTAGTTTTAAAAAAATCTAAATCATGACTTCTATTGGTTCCCACTGTTCAAAATGAAGTTCCTGAAACTATACAAAGACAAGATTATTGTTATTAATGTACTTGTGCCTTCTCAGGAAAAGCACTACCCAAATAGCTATGTTTGAAAGGTTATCTCTTTTGAAAACAAACATAAGAAGAATGGGACCTCATGGGATCAAAATCACAGAGCTGGCAGGGACCTTCAAGGTTGGCTCAGTCCTCTTCTGGCTGTTCAGGAAAGAGATATCTTGCCTAAGTTTCCCAATCAGTAAGCAAATGAAAGATCCTGGAAGCCCTTCTTTGTACAGCCTCAACTCGAGGCTCTTTTGCTCATGCCTGGACACTCTGGTTAAGCATCTGTCCCTGCTTCAGCTGTTACAGATAGTCAAACTTAGGCTCTTCCTTCACAAATGCTTTCACAGATAATCCAAGGATTATCTGCTTTGTAATTTTTTTTTATAACCACATTTTTGGTTCCCAAGCTTTCTCTTGATACAGAATTGTTGATTTTTAACGTTTTGTTTACTCTCTCAAAGACAAAGAACAATGGACTCTGTAATCTGTATTACCGGGTTTTTATTTAGTTGCATTTGGTTTCACATGATTGATATTTCTAACTATACATGTACAAAATTAAAAAATAATTAAATAAATTAAATAAAAAGTTACCAAGAGGCTGGCTGAATACAGAAAATAAACAGGTGCTTGGGATAGTCATTGGAATCTGTAGCCTGGTCTTCAGGCTGATCCGGTGTCACCCTAGGATAATTTGCCCCAGGCCACAGTAAGCACAGAGCCATCATTATAGAGCAGCCACCTAATATTATCCTGTCTACAGCTATCACTAGCAAACAATCTGGGTTTTTTCCCATTCTTTCTTCCCTCTGGATGCCCTCCATTCGCCCTCCATGCTCAACTCAAAGAACCTGCTGTCTTTTCTGACTAGGTTAGGACATCCTGATAGTATGATGATCCTGAGAAAGCAGCCTGGGATAGATCCATCTGGGCCCTGAGGGTATGCTGCTAAGCTTTCTTAATATGTGACACTAATTGACCACATAAGTTGGGGATATTAACTCACAGTTGTTCCTTGTATGTTCACTCGCTGTCTTTGTGTCTGCAGATTGATTTGCAACAGTAATTTACACATGAATAAACAATTTGGTTTACATATTTCAATTTTCATGCATGATCCATGAAAGAAGTTTTGTAAATCATCATGTCACTCTCTTTAAATGCCCTCTGGTCATATTTTTAAAAGGTCTCAAGACAAGAGGCTCCCAGCATACTGAATGAAAAGACTATGAAAAACGCTTCAGAGCATTTGACATAAAACTGATATATTATGTGATAATGTTTCTAGTAGAAACCAGGACCTCATTCATCACTAAAGACACTCCTTGGCTAAGTTCCATACTGTTTGCTGAGGAAACTGTCACATTGCATATTGTCACTCCTTTAAGAGTGGAAAAGAAAACGTTATAAATAAGTGAGTTTTACCAAATAAACCATATTGAAAAAATTTAAGCAGTAAAGTCTTTGGTGAGAGCCCCTCTTCTGACTTTGGTTTTATTTACTACCAAGTATGGAGGTGAGCCTGTAAATATATGCTTTTATAATACAACTTACTTTTCTCTTTCCTGATGCTAAACTTTTTATAATTGCTACATGTGACAGAGTTCAGCTTACAGTTGATGGATACTAACTAAGAAGCTAGAAATAACAATATTTTGATTAGCATGGTGACTGGTTTTGTCCTACTGATGTGGGTTTCTAATTATCTCAGAATGCACTCTTTAATTCTTCAGAGAAAAAAATAAGGTAAAAATTACAACTTAAAATCATCTGAACTGAAAAATATGAGCTGACAACATTCAGTATTTTCGTGGAATTGAAGGAAGGAATATTAAAAAATTCAAACAGTGCCTTCCCTTTTCCTCACCCCCATGTCTAATCAGTCACCATGTTCTGCCAAGTCTTCTCAGACAATATTTTTTGCATCTGTTCCTTTCCATTTGCTGCAATGGCACAGTCACTGCAGGCTTCTATCAGCTCACCCTTGGTTTACTTTAAACCCCCCTGGGGTATTCTTTCTGCTTGCTCTTGTCCATCTTTGGCTATCATATCATTCTATTGAAAATGCATCTTGTTTCAAAGAATGAAAACAATATGTGTAGAACTTCTTTTTATTCTTGAAACAAAATAGAACTCTTTTGCTTTAAAATTACATTTAACTTTTTGGGTTTCCAACTTCCCTTTTCAGGCTTTAATGTTCACAGCTCTTTCACATGTTACCCTCCATGCAAACAAGTTTCATGACTGTTCACTCCTCAAGGCCTGTTGCCTTTATTGTAACAAGCATTTGTTTCTGTCTGTGCACTGATGCAAGTGCACTCAGCTTATTTCCTCTACCTCTGTACCTTCTGTGAAATGTTTCAAAACAAAGAAATGAATAACATAGCTGCGGTAAAATTCTAATGTAAGAATAAGTTTGCTTTTTAACACTTCTATAAGTACTATTTTCCTTTTCAAAATCATTTCCCACTCATTCTCCATGCCCTGAAAAGAAATGGTTATGCTGATCCCCTATATAGCTAAGCCCCAGGTTTGGGATCTCAAGACTGTCAGGGTATCCTTTTCATCCTTTCTCAATAGAGAAGATCTAGCAGCTGCTGTACATAGAGCTGGCCTAGTCAAATGACTTGCTATTTTCTGGAGAGTATGTGAGCTGGGAACTGGATTTCCTGGTCCCTGCTGTGTGCCGTGACTATGTTGATGAGCCATAACAAATCAGACAAACTGCAGATTTTTGTCTTGTCTGATTTGGCTGCACTCAGATAAAGTTTCTATTTTACTAGGCTCAGTGACCTTTCCCCTTCTGCTGTTCTGTTTTTCCCAAACAAAGAACTTTCTTCCACATGACTATTGTTAGTATTTGAGTTAACAGTAAATTCTTTAACATCTACTCCTGTTCCCTGTGGTGACTTATTGTTTGAAAGTCCCTCAAAGTGCTGGTAATTTTCCAAAAAATATTCATAATCCTCAAAAGAGATCATTTACCACAAAAAGATAGTCTAACATTGTCATTCTTAGGAATCACAATAATTAAACTCAACTACATAAGAAACAATGTCTTATTAACAAACAGAGCAATGCCACTGGTTTAAAATCATGATCAATTGAGAAAATAAATACAACAATTTATAAACTAGGTTGTAAAATGCAACCCTTTTTCATCACATATTAATATAGCGATCACAAACTGACTGAATACATCAAGAGTGAACTTGGATTGCCTTTTTGTGACTGTACTTTAGGGCCATATCTATGTTAAAGGACCAAAAACAATTTTAAAATTTGTTTACTACTTATACGTCATCATAATACATGAACTATATTTGTTTCCTTGTGAAGTCATCCTTAGACTTGGTCATATTACCAGTCCATGTAAATGAACTTATAACACTTTTTCAAAGCACTTCACTTTCTCAATGTTTCCAAAGTGAATGACTTAAATAGCATACATTTCCAAAGTTTCATAACATTGGTGGTATCCACCAGTGAGGTAAGGGAAAAATAAAAATAGAATAAATATGAATAATATTTGGGATGCATGATCGGATGTTGTAAATGAGCAGAAAGTTTACTAGAGAGGCATTATTTTGTCTCTCCATTATTTAAAACACCCATGAAGCCTTTGGAAGTGGCTTAGCTTTTGTTTGCCTTGCACACTAACAGCATTGCTTTCCATATCAAGTGATATAATGTGTAGTAAGAATCATTGTAAACTAAATGTAACCATATACTTAAGCTTTTCATTTTCATTAACATACTATCAAAATGTCAATGGAATATAAAAGCTTACACACAAATATTCATAATTGCTTTATTCATAAACATAGACAAAGATTAGAGCTAAGACTTCAATCATCTGATGAATAAATGAACACAATGTGGAATATTTTATTTGAACATGCATCAAAAGAATATTATTTAGCCAGAAAAAGGAATGGGATAATTTTACAGGCTTTGGTATGATTTCAAACTGTGTAATAGAAAAAAAGTAGCTAGCAATAAATGATCACATATTATATGTGATACCATTCATGCATAATATAAAGAATAAGGCAGATAGAATCAAAAAGTGTAATAGTGGATATCAATAGCAGAAAGGAAGTAATGATGTAGATTGACTGCTATACAGTGTGGAGTTTTCCTTGAGGAAGATGAAAATGTTCTGGGATTAGGAAGTGGTAATAATTGCAAAACTTCTTGAATAGAATATAAATCACCAAATTATGTCCCATACAGAGTGGAATTTCATTGTATGTGAATAAAATCTAAACCTGTATTTCTAAGGCAGGAAGTGATAGCCTTTAGTTAAGATATTATACAGTATATCATTTGACTCACAAAGCAAAGCAGATACAATAGAAATGAATCAAAGAAGCATTCTTTCCTGTTCTGGGTGTGGAAACAACTACAGTTCTGCATCATTTGTTTCAGCCACACCATCATCCACACTGGTAAACAAAAACTAGGATTTTAAAATTGTTTCAAAAAGAACATGAAATATTTCCCTCCTAGTCCCTCCTCCCATCTATATTACCATAGTGATGCCATGGACTTGCCGGCTGCCCTGTCTTGAGCAGATACCATGACTCAAATAAGACATCGAGTTAATATGTTTATAATGATATTTGTCTTTGACTATGTTCAAGTTTGATGTCTTATTCACTCATCCTAACCTTGATTAACTGACATATTTAGAGTGATAAATACTATATTTGATCATTTGAAAAATATACCATGTCAGAAATGTTTTACTAAGGCACTGGGAGAAACCCTAGAAGAATGTATACTCCAAAAATATATTATTGTATTCAAGAGTAACTATCGAGAGGAACTAAGATTCATTTGGATATATTTAATGCATGCAGTCTATCATAAGTGTAGATACATGGTGCTCACAAAAATCAAGAAAATTTCCATATGTTCTTTTTATCTTAACATAAAAATATGTTAAAATTAATTTTCAATTTAATTAAAATTATAGAGATAATGTGAGTAAATTCATAGCAAAATATCCATTATTCATAGGAGCATCTACCACAGTGAATGCTCCAGTCACTTATTTGCAATTTCATGTGATAAGGGCAAAATATTAGTCATATAATGATGAAAAAGTTTGGGTTGTATAGCCTTACAGTAAGAGGACTGTTTCCAATTATCTAGAAAGTCTTCAGTTCTCTACATTCCTTTGGGTAGACTTAGCCACAGGAACATTGGAATACAAATATTATTTCTTGACTTGATTCCAAGAGAAGCAGTTGAATCACAGAGTGGAAAAGACAAGAACCAAAAAATAACTGGCTTTTTTCTTCAGGATATAGTCAACTTTTTCAGATAGTACATATCTATTTTTATGAAACCTATGATACTTTATATGAGGGGAATGAGAGACATTATGAACTCGTCACTCAACTTTGAAAACCACCACTGACTTTTCAAGTTTGTTTCTTTTATTTACTAGCCATTGAAACTTAGAAATTGGGGCAGGGGGTCTAGAAAGGAGGCTCAATAGGTAAAGCATTAGTCTCATAAATCCAAAGATCTGACTGAGTCTATATTCTACAGAACCCATGGAAAAGTCATACATGCCTCTAATTTGTGAGACCATAGGGCAGCAATCCTATACTAGATGTCAAAGCTCCAGTTCATGAGAGAGATCATGCCTCAAGGAAAAATATAGATGACATCTGAAGGCCAGTACCTGAGATTATCTTTTGTCTTCCACACTCACATGTGCACACAAAGTTAAAATTAGCATTATTGTAGATGACTTGTAAATAATATTATTCTTCTCCAAAATTCTTTAAAGAAAGATATAGTACAAGCGTACATCCTGAAGTTTACTTTAAAATCAACAACAGCATTTTTTTTAAAGTTACAAAATAATGAGTCACTATCTGCTACTATAAGAAAAAAAGAAAGGACGTTAAAAAAGTAGAATGGTTACATGGAAGAGGCTATTTATCATTAAGTCCTTATTGGGAAGAAATGCATAAAGTGAGTAACCATAAAGTTTACATAGTCTAATTTCAGGACTGATCATAAGTTGTATTTTCCAGATGAGTGGTAAAATAAGTAGCTATCAATAGTTTTACTACTCAAGTACTTTTAATGTGTTTGTCTCTTTTGTGAGAAAATTAGCAAATGTATATGAATACATGTGACTATATGCACACATGTAAATAATTGGAACATATATTTGCTCTAAAACTTGGACTGACCAAAAACTTGGAGGTCTATAAATTCATAGACATTTCTGTTATCTTTTAAAATAATTTCTTGAGTTGTGGATAGGCATTTTATAGCTTATTTCAAAAGAGAGTATCTTTTGCGACATGGTGATATTTATATATGTATATATGAATGTGTCTGTTTCTTTTTCAGTTGTGCAGTGTGTACAGGAAGTAGAAGAGAACATTCAACGAAGGTCTTAAAAGGAAATGACTTACATGCTTGCCTGACTAAAGCACCTGGAAACTTTAGAAAACTTGATGCCAATTTGGTATGCAGTAAGTATACTTGAAATGTATCTTAAATCTGTCCTCTTCCTTTGCAATCTTCTACACAGAGATAGTGGTAGATAACAGAACAAAAGAAAATGCACTATGTAAAGTCAAAGGAAAGCAAGTAACCAAGAAAGAGCTGTGAAATGTGACTAACTTTAAATTTCACTTCTCAAAGATGTTATATTTAATTACAAAGAATAGTATTGTGTTTTACTAATGCTTAGACTTCTGTGTTTCAAATAATTTTAGTGTGTTTAACTTTATGTTTGCTCTACTGTATAGACAAATTTGAATCATTGAGCAGATTAAATCCTTTTTATTTGTTTTTAGTTGGTGATTTTACATCATGTACCTCATCAAATTCAGTTATCAGTCCTCTCAGTTTCACACCCACTCTTATGATCTCCCCAATTACAAAAAGCCCATTCATGCTGCTTATTTACATACTGGAGCATAATTAAAATCCCTGTGGCCAGGCTCTTAAACAAAATGAGACCTTCCTCACCCACACCCTTGCCAGAGGCCATCAATGCAGAAATGAAGGGCTGTGTCATTTCGCTATGTTTTAGCATTGAGCTCTTGCACAGCATGACATTTTGTTTTAAGTCCACTAATGAGTAAGTACATCCCCTGCTTCTCTTTCTAGGTTTGTGATACCTTGATCAAGAGGATATTCTCCAAATTCATCCATTTGCATGTGAATTTTAGGATACCATTTTTTTTCTTACTGCTGAGCAGTACTCCATTGTGTAGATGTACCACACTTTGTTAATCCATTTTTCAGTTGAGGGACATCTGGGATGTTTCTAGGCTCTTGCTATTATAAATAATTCTGCTATGAATATAATTGAGATAATGCTATTGGATTGTAAATGTGCATTTTTATGTATATGCCTAAAAGTAGTATTGTTGAATCCTTGGGGAGATTGATTTCCAGTTTTCTGAGCAACTTCCATACTGCATTCCAGAGTGGCTGAACAAGTTTACACTCCCACAAACAATGGAGGAGTGTTTCCCTCACTGTGCATCCTCCCCAGCACAGGCTGTCATCTGTGTTTTTAATCTTAGCCATTCTGACAGGTGTAAGGTGGGTATCTCAAAGTTGATTTGAATTGCATTTCTCTGATGGCTAAAGAAGTTGAACAGCTTGTTCAGCCACTTTGGAATGCAGTATGATGGTTTCTCAGAAAATTGAGAATCAATCTCCTCAAGGACCCAGCAATACCACTTCTGGGTGTATACCCTAAAGATGCACAATCACACTCCAAAGGCATTAGCGCGACTATGTTCATAGCAGCGCTATGTGCAATAGCAAGAACCTAGAAACAACCTAGATGTCCCTCAACTGAAGAATGGATTGACAAACTGTGGTACATATACACAATGGAGTACTACTCAGCAGTAAGAAAAAATGATATCCTAAAATTTGCAGGCAAATGGATGGATTTGGAGAATATTCTCCTCAGCGAGGTATCACAAACCCAGAAAGATAAGCAGGGGATGTACTCACTCATTATTGGACTCTAAACAAACAAACAAACAAGAAAAAAGCAAAGCATTCCCAAGCTGCAAACCACAACCACTCAATAGCTTGGGATCAGAAACACCTTGAACTGACTCCTTGGATCCCACTCCCCCTAGAGGAACACCTGACTCAGTCTTGAGGTTGTGGGGAGAAAACTGCATATGCCAGGAGTGAAGGCTGAACTAAGCAATATTGGGACTGTGGGATCTTGGGACTGCCTGCCGCCTGCCCAGGGAGGGATGGGGAGTTGTGGAGAAGAGAGAATGAACTGATGTGTTGGGAGGGGGAAGGGACCTTGAATAAGGATATACAAGGACAGAAAGTGTGACTGCTTTGTTCATAATAAGAAGAAGAAAAAGAAAAAAAGGAAAAGCTATGCTTTTAGCTCTTATCACAGAAAGAAGATAGAGTGGCACAAAACCAAAAGTAATGTAGTTCCTTTATACATTTTCAGATTGTAATACGGAGTTGAGTCTATGCATGATAAGTGACTTATAATTAAGAGAATTACTAAAGCATTAATTAAATATCAATTCCTTGGAAAATCATGTGTTCAATCAGTGAAACAAGACAACACTATTAAGTAAAGATTTTTTAGCTTTCAGAATCTTCCAAAAGCCAGACTAGCCTGAAAAGCAAGGCTCAATTTGATACAAGGAACTTGGAGGGGTGGTTAATATAAGAAGGGATATGTCACTCAATGGAGGGAAGAAGCACTCACTTGGTGATTAGGATATGGTAAAGAAACAGAAAGTGATAGAGTGACTTGCTATATAAATTTTACTGCCCTATACTTGTTACAGTTTTAGAGCAAATGTAAATTATTCATTTAATATCTTAGGTAGTTTTGTAGTTTGAATGAGATCTTCTCCTACGTTGTGAACATTAAATATTTGACATAAAAAAAAGAAGTTGAGCACTTTTTCATGTGCCTTTCAGCCAATTGTAATTCTTCTGCTGAGAATTCCCTTTTTAGTTCTGAACCCCATTTTTTAATTGGGTTATTACAGGTTTGAGGCTCTAGTTTCTTGAGTTCTCTATATATTTTAGAGATCAATCCTCTGTTACTTGTATGGTTGGTGAAAATCTTTTCCCATTCTGTCTTTTTGTCTTATTGACTGTGTCCTTGGCCTTAAAGAAGGTTCTCAGTTTCAGGAGGTCCCACTTATTGATTGTTGTTCTTAGTGTCTGTGCTAATGATGTTATATTTAGGAAATGTTCACCCGTGCCAATGTGTTGGAGGGTATTTCCTACTTCCTTTTCTATCAAGTTCAATGTACCTGGGTTTATGTGGAGGTCTTTGATCCACTTAGATTTGAGTTTTGTTCAAGGTAATAGGTTTGGGTCTATTTTCATTTTCTATACACTACCATCTAGTTATGACAACATCATTTGTTGAAGATACTATCTTTCTTCCATTGGATATTTTTGTCCTCTGTCAAAAATCAGGTGTTAGTAGATATGTCGATTAATGTCTGGATCTTCCATTCGATTCCATTGATCCATAAGTCTGTTCTTATGCCAGTACTAAGCTGTTTTTATTACTGTAGCTCTATAGTATAACTTGAAGTCAGGGATGGTGATGCCTCCTGAGGTTCTTTTGTTGAGCAAAATTGTTTTGGCAATCCTGGCTTTCCTGTTATTCCAATTGAAACTGAGTATTGTTCTTTCAAGTTCTATAAAAAATTGTGTTGGGATTTTGATGGGAATTGCATTGAATCTGTAGATTGCTTTTGGTAAGATTGTCATTTTTACTATGTTGATCCTACCTATCCAGGAACATGGGGGTTCTTTCCATTTTCTGCTATCCTCTTCAATTTCTTTCTTCAGCGATTTAAAATCTTTGCCAAACAGATCTGTTACATCTTTGGTTTTAGTTACCCTGAGGTATTTAATGCTATTTGCAACTATTATAAAAGGTGATGTTTCCCCTGTTTCTTTTTCATCCCTTTTATCTTTAGTGTATAGAAGGGCTACTGATTTCTTTGAGTTAATCTTGTGTCCTGCTACATTGATGAGGTGTTTATCAGCTATAGAAGTTCTCTGGTAGAATTTTGTGGGTAACTTATGTATACAATCATATCATCTGCAAATAGTGATAGTTTCACTTCTTTTCCAATTTGTATCCCCTTAATCTCCTTCCACTCTCTTATTGCTTTAGCTAAAACTGCGAGAACTATGTTAAATAGATAAGGAGAGAGGGGACAGCCTTGTCTATTTCCTGATTTTAGTGGGATTGCTTTGAGTTTTTCTCCATTAAGTTTGATTGTGGCCATCAGCTTCTTGTAAATCGCCTTTATCATATTTAGGTATTTTCCCTGTACTCCTAATCTTTTTAGACCTTTTATCATAAAAGAGTGTAGGATTTTGTCAAAGGCTTTTTCAGTGTCTAAGGAGATGATCATATTGTTTTTTCCTTCAATTAGTATATATGATGTAAAACATTTACGGTTTTCCATATGTTGAACCATCCCTGCATTTCTGAGATGAAGCCTACTTGATCATGTTGGATGATAATTTTTATATGTTGTTGTATTCTTTTTGCCAGACTTTTGTTGAGAATGTTTACATCAATGTTTATGAGGGAAATTGGTCTGTAATTCTGTTTCTTCATTGCATCTTTGAATGGCTTGGGTATCAGGGTTATTGTGGCCTCATAAAAGGAGTTTGGCAATATTCCTTTAGATTCTACTGTATGGAACAGTTTGTAGAGTATTGGTATTAGCTTTGAATATCTGGTAGAATTCTGCAGTGAAACTATCTGGGCCTGCGATAAACTGCATGTTAATTGTCTTTACTAAGAATCTCATTCTATTTCTTTTTCAATTTTTATAATAATTGATAGTATATAAGATAATATACTCATAATTTCCTCTCACAGCTTAACTATAGTTCCCAGATAAACCAAGGCATTAACATTTTTTGTTTTGTTCATCCTTACTTTTCATATGCATTTCAATAGCTACAGTTCTCTACCTGTAGCCAATTTCATGTGTCTACATATCTGCATTTAACAGCTGCTTTAGTAAAATAATAATCCTTAGATAAAACTTTCTTTGAATATGAACTATAAGATAATATTAGTAAATTATAAAATTATCAATATATCTTGATGTGTGTATTTTTTATTATTATTATGAACAAAGAAGTCACACTTTCTAACCTTGTATGTCCTTATTCAAGGTTCCTACCCCCTCCCACCACATCAGGTCATTCTTTCTTCTCCACAAATCCCCTTCCCGTCCCTGGGAAGGCTGCAGGCAGTCCCATGGTCCCACTGCCCCAATATTGATGTGCATATTTTTAAAGCTAAGAATCATCCAGGAAAAAATAATTATTGGAACCTGTAAACTATATCAGATAATTATTCTCAAATTAAAATCTTTACTTTTTGTGTCAAATGGAATATATTTGCCTATCATTTTCATTATGGTTTACACATACTTTGTCATCATACATAAATTATTAGTTGTAAAGTTGGAACAATTACTTTAAATTTATCAGGAATTTTCAGCTGTGAATTCTTAGAATCTCTGTTTCTAAAAATTCTCAAATCCCTTTGAATGTGAGGTAAATATTAACATAGAAGTGTTCACAGACTCTCTAAAGTAAAATACTATTACAAACTGAAATCTTGTCCTATGCTATAATTAAATTACAGGACCCTTTCTGTAATGAAATCATGTAAAGAAATAAGGTGTGAAGCAACTGATTTTATGAAGATCTTTTCTTTTTACCCAATGTAAAACTTTAAAATAATTAATCAGCAGAATATACATGGGAGAGATCAGTGTTGTGTATTTATGTAGATCACAATAGTAATGCTGTAAAGCTAGAAACAATTTAGTCTATGACTAGCTGCTGTGGAATAATGCTATTGTACACTGTGAAGATTTTTCACTGATAATGGTTTAATAAAATGCTGATTGTTTAGTAGCCAGACAGGAAGTAGAGGTGGGGAAATCAGATTAGAAAAACTATGGGTAAAGGAAAGTCAGAGATGCAGTTGTCAGCAAGATACAGAGGAAGCAGGATAAGAATGCCTTACTTAGAAAAGGTACTAAGCGGGCTGGAGAGATGGCTCAGAGGTTAAGAGCACTGTCTGTTCTACCAGAGGTCCTGAGTTCAATTCCCAGCAACCACATGGTGGCTCACAACCATCTATGATGACATCTGTATACTGTATACATAATAAATAAATAAGTATTTTTTTTAAAAAAAAAAAGAAAAGGTACTAAGCCACTTGACTAAACATAGATAAGAATTATGGGTTAATTTAAATGTTAGAACTGGTTAGTAATAAGCTTGAGTTACTAAGTATTTATAAATAATATTAAGCCTCTAAGTCAGTTATTTGGAAAGTTGCTACTGGGTATTTGAGAGTTTATGGCTGGAAAATAACTTCTGACTACAGTGAGCTGTTATGATTTGCATATGATGTGTTCCCTTCAGGCTCATGTATTGAAACTTTGCCCCTAGTTTATGGTGTTATTTTAAGATGTGGTGTGGTGAATTCTTCTAAAACCATGAGCCAAAATAAGTACATCCTCCATTAAGTTGCTTTTCTAAGGTATTTTAGCATAATGATGTAAATCTAAAAGATCAATACAAGGTCTAACAACAAAGAAATTCTAGAAAGTCTTTGAATTAATAGATTTGAGGGACCTTTACATATTGATGTCATTATAGATTTATAGAAAGCATACAAGGATGTACATACTAAAGTGTGATTTATTTAGCACTTTACTAAAATGAAATCACATCTAATGAGACAAATATTATTGACAAGTATTTATTAGTCATTTCTAAGTCCAAAAATTTCTAAAGTGTCAGAGTTAGCATTAATGTTACGTTTAATATGTTCCAAATTACTTTTAATTAATTATGAGCCAACTGTACCTCTATATATCTCTTGGCAAAAGGAACAATTTAAAGATAGATCAGATTGTCAAATGCTAATTACAGAGCAGTTTTTCTAATTATTCAAATAGTTTTTACACTACACATTGTTTATCTTATTCAAACTATAATGTGAGAGTTGTATAGCATTTCCTCAGCAAACTACCACATATTTCTTCATTAGATGATTATAGATTCTAACCATTGCTTCTTTAGACTGAATATTTCACTTCTTTATCTCCTCTAGTAGTGCAATGAAGATAAATTATTTTAACTTGCATAGACTAGCTATTTATTTAAGTTGAAAATATATTTTTAAAGCTTTCAGTAGTTGGAGGAAGGAGAAACACACTGAGAATGTCAGTAATTACTGATCAGTGTAATTGAGTGTAGAAGTCTGTGGGAAAGTTTCCAATACATTACCAACCTATTGATAATGTAGTCCTTGCTTTTGCATGAAATGAGGTGACTAAATTGGCTAGGATCAACTAGGGGTTTGTTTTTCTTGTTGCAGTTGGCTTCCCTTGAAGGACACTTGGAATTCATAATTTGCAGCAGAATGGATCTGGCATAGGCTTGAGTACCTGATCCAAGAGAAAATTTCGGATGGCTAGTTCACTAGAACAGGAAGATGACTGACTGGCTGACTGAAGCAATGACTTAATCAATGAATGAATGATTAAAAATTAAATAGATAATTATATAAATATAAAATGAATAAGTAAAAACAGGCTGAAGATGGAAGCAAAGAGAAAGGATATTGATTCAAAATAATGTTAATATAGTAGATAAGCATATAATCTTTATACTTTTATAATGTTTAATTCTTTTTATTTTCAGATTATTTTTTAGAATGATGGAAATGAATCATTTCTAAAGATAACCTCAGATATATTTCATGGGTGATTCAAATTCTAGGCTTGGGGCCAAAATGCCAGAAGTTTAGAGTAGCAGTTCAAAAATAGGAATTATTTAGGAGCTATTTGGCAGTGTTTAGAGAAATCAATGGTTGTGAACCACGGGAAAGATGGTGGAGAGCAGAGATGATGCTCTCATTCTGTAATACACAACACAGACACTAAGAAACAAAAATGATTCAAGCCTAAATATCCATAGTGCCAGTGTGAAAACCCCTGGCTCACTGGGTATTGACAAATGAATTCCTTTTACCTCTACTTTCCCACAGTGTAGCAGAGTTTTTCCTGACTAGTGAAGTGATTTTTGAGGTACTTTAGTACCTCCAAAATAAACTTATATTCCTGAGTTTTTATGTTTTCCCACACAATTTAACTAGTGTTTAAGTCAGAAGTCTTAGTTCCTTTGCTTTTAATAAAACTTGAGTTAAAATACATGAAAATGGAGGCATTATTTTTAGAGAAATATCCTAGAGTTATTTAATACAAAAACCCTGGAAATACAAAAATACAAAAATAAAGTAAAACAAAACCATAAGGTACTCAAAATATTATTGAGTTCATTCTGTGTCGTCCAACTACCCCTAGGCATGGGGCCTGGCATGAAGTGTGATGAATTACAGAGTGAGATTCCATTGAGGAGAATTGATTTCTCTTTTACAGGCAGGTATCAACTGGACAAACTTTGGTTAGATGTGGTATCCCATATTTGCTACTGTCTCTCAGTGCTGGTACTCCATGTCTTTAACCTGTGGAGGCCCCTGTGCATGTTGTCAGTTCCAATGTGCATCAGTTCTGTTGTGTCTGATAAAGTCTCCCTGGAGGCATCCATCACTTCTTGCTCTTGCAGTCTTTCTGCCTCCTTTCAAGCACTGAGCCTTGAGGGGATGGGTTTGATGAAGACATCCCAGGTAGGGCTGAGAGTTCCCATGTCTTTCACTCTCTGCACATGTAGGACAACAATTTTTATGTACTTCCTTGGGATGTACGCACTGATTTGCTATATCAGTCACAAATTAAATCCCTGGTTAAAAAATGTTGAAGAAAGACAGCTGTCTTTTTTCATTTTTAAAGAAGTTATTATTATTTAGAATAGGAAAAATGTCTACTTAGATTGAAATGCTTGTTTTCTTAAAATATTCCTATTCAGATCTTTCAGTTTATAGTTGTTATTTCTGCTAAGGTACTATGACAGTTAACCTTGATAGTCAATTTGATTGCATATGGAATCAATTAAGATGCATACCTCTGCACAAGTATATGAGCACATTTTCATAATGAATTAAGTGAGGGAAAAAGACCTTCCTAGATTATTTGTACATGACACCATTTATTTGCAATAAAAAATGTGATATTTAGCATCAATGTGCAATTTTGTCATTATAAAATATAAAAATAAAACATCATTGTTGTTGTTTATATGCCCCCTGTAGCACTTAATAAAGTGTACAGCATGTAAAAATTTTAAAACCAATTAAATAAAATTTAGTTGTTTAAGAAATTTAATAACACTTCCAAAATATTGTTAAGCTATTTACATAACGAAATTGTAAACGAACATGTCATAACTTTCAAACACCAGTAGCAAGGCTAGTGGTATATATAAACAATTTTCAGGGGCAGAAAGAATCACTTTAACCCAGAAAGAGAAAGTCAAGAAGATCACATAAATTTTATCAATACTCATATTTAGATATGTCTTACCAGAAATCACAGAACTCTAGAAATTAAAGTTATTTTGTTTCACTATCTGTAGTCAGAAGTTCTCAACCAGCCTAGGCCTAAGGTCCAGACTGGCAGTCCCAAAGTCCCAAAGAAACACACAGAAGTTTATATTATTCACAAGCTCAGGGATATTATTTGCTAAATCTTACTCCTAAATTAACCTATAATTAGGCAACTGGCTTAGTATCTTTTTTCAGAGCAGCATTTTTGTCTTCTTTTTCTTCTTCTTTTTCTTCTTCTTCTTCTTCTTCTTCTTCTTCTTCTTCTTCTTCTTCTTTTTTTTTTTTTTCCTTTTCTTTTGTTTTTTGCATCTGCCTGGCATCTTAGCTCTTCTTTTCCTTCTCCAATAGTTTTCTTAGTATGGTA
>PVIH01012071.1:0-32432 GCA_004025045.1 Sigmodon hispidus
GGGTCCTCTGGAAGAGCAGACGGTGCTCTTAACCGCTGAGCCATCTCTCCAGCCCTTGGGTGTGTATTTGTGATAGGATCTTACTCTCAAACCCAAGCTTGCCTAGAAATCATATATATAGACCAGGCTGTCTATGAACTCAAGATCCTCCTGCCTCCTTTTGAGAATTGGGATTATAGGTGTAAGCTACCAAATGCAGCCCAATCACTAACGTTTTAAAAGTTTTAAAAGGGCATGCTAGTGATGGCTTAGTAGGTAAAGGCACTCGCCATGAAGCTGAATGACCTGAGTTTGATCCCTGGGATCCACATGGGGAAAGGAGAAAACTGACTTCCACATTTGTGCCCACACACGTCCACAGACAAGTACATGTTTTTTAAATGCAAAGATTGGGGCTGATGGTAACACTTAATTGGTAGAGTACTTGCCTAACATGTACAGGGTCTTGCGTTTGAGTCCCCAGCACTGTTTAAAACCAGGTGCAGTGAGGTATACCTGTAATCCCAGTATTTGAGAGACAAAGATAGGAAGATCCAAGATTTAAATCATCTTGGTTAGCAAATTTTAAGTCAACCAAGAATATATGAGATTCTCTCTCTAAACAAGCATCCAATGAGTTTAAACCAAATAAAAACAGATTAGTAAAATTACTCTTAGTGGGGTGTTTGGTTTGGTTTGGTTTTGGTTTTGGTTTTTCAAGACAGGGTTTCTCTGTCCTAGAACTCACAAAGATCCACCTGCCGCTGCCTCCCAAGTGCTGGGATTAAAAGTATGGGCCACCACCTCCCAGCAATAAATCTTAGTTTTACCACCTCCTGGCAATAAATCTTAGTTTTATGAGGCTAGGGAGATGATTTAGTGAATAAGATCACTTGCTGTAGGGTAACTTCCAGGAGCCTACACATGATGACCGGGACTAAGTGGCCTGATAACAGTGGATGCATATAGCCTGAACATCCCCTGTGATCAGATTAGTGACTACTACCTCAGTTGTCAGAGGAGAGCCTTCATTCAGTAACTTGATGGAGACAGGTTCAAATACCCACAGCCAGACTTTTTGGTCTTACCTTGAGAAGTCCTGCTGAGGAGAGAGGAGGGATTGTGGGAGCCAGGGGGAATCAGGAATATTTAAGGAAAATCCATAAAAATGGCTGGTCTGGCTCATGGGAACTCAGTCTAAACCAACAAACAAGAAGCTTGCATAGGATCAACCTAAGCCCTCTGCATATATGTGACATTGTGTTGCTTGATTATTGTGGGATTCCTGACAATGGGAGCAGGAGCTGTCCCTGGAGCTTTGGCTCTTGGGAACCTCTTCCTCATGCTGGATTGCCTTGCCCAGCTTGAATTGGAGGAGAGGGGTTGGTTTTTTTTTTTTTTAAACTTTATTTATTTGTTTGCCTTGGTGTTTGCCTGGAACTGGAACTACAGACAGTTATTAGCTGCCATGTAGGTGCTGGGAATCGAACCCGGGTCCTGTGGAAGAGCAGATGGTGCTCCTAACTGCTGAGCCATCTCTCCAGCCCCGAGAGGGGTTGTCTTATAGCAGCTTGTTATACCATGGAGTCCTGTTCTTTTCTGAGCAAATACAGAGGAGGAGGAGGGAGTGGAAGGAGAGGAGGCTGTGGTGGGTATGTAAAATTAATTAATTAAAATAAAATAAAATAAAAAGCACTTGCTGTGCATGCATGAGGTCTTGATTTCAGATTCCTAGCACTTAAAAAGCCAGGTGTGGCCATGCCTTGTTGAACTCCAGTGTTGGGGCACAACGACAAAAAAGTATTTCTGGGACTGCCAGCCTACTTAAGTTTGTAGAGGGCTTACCTAGAACATACACAAAGCTCTGAGTTTTGTCAGAGGCACTGTATAATGTCTTGGCAGCATGTCCATGTAATTCCAGTACTGGAGAGGTTGAGGCAAGAGGATCAAAAAGTTCAAGGTCATCCTGGGCTATAGAAGACAGTCTTTTTTGGTTTGTGTTTGTGGTTTGGTGTTTTTTGTTTTGAGACAGGGATTTTCTGTTTAGTCCTAGCTGCCCTGGTTGACCAGGCTGGTCTTGAACTAAAAAATTTGCTTGTCTTGCCTCACTCTTGAGTTCTGGAATTAAAGGCATATGCCACCACACCTGGCCTGAGACTCTGTCTGGTTAAGTCATTAAGTGGCTGGAGAGATGGCTTAGGTTAAGAGTACTGGCTGCTCTTTCTAGAGGACCTAGGTTCTGTTTCCAGGACACACAGTGCCCAGAACCATTTGTAGCTATCGCTCCAAGGGCTCCAGGGCCCTCTTGGTACTCATCATGCATGTGGAAAATAAACAAACATGCAGACAGAAAACCTATGAATAAACTGTGAAATATAGTTTAAAAAAGAAAGAAAAATCATTAGGCTGTATGTGTTCATTGGTAGAGCTCTTGCCAAGCATATTTAAGACTCTTTAGGTTTAATCCCAGTATGGAGGTAGGATACAAATACACATAAACACAGACGTGTGCTGCTCTTAAGTTCTACAGACAGTTAAGTCTTCAGACTAATGGCTGTGTATATAACTAGCATTAATAGAACTTTCTTTCATCTTTCAAAAATAAGAGTTTGTTGCCAGGTGTGGTGGCACACACCTTTGATCCTAGCACTTGGTGGGCAGAGGCAGGCAGATCTCTGTGAGTTAGAGTTAGGGACCAGCCTAATATGCCAAGGGAGTTCCAAGACAACCAGGACTACAAAGAGAAATCCTGTCTCAAAAAGCAAATAAATAAATAAGAATGCAAATAAATAAGTGTATTATTTAAATTTTTTTTCTATAGGCAAGTGTCAATTGAGGAAGGAGAGAGGAAAGCCAAAGAGTTGAATGTTATGTTTATTGAAACCAGTGCAAAAGCTGGATACAATGTAAAGCAGGTAAGTTTTCCTTGAGTGTGAATGTTTGTTACTAAATTAAGAAAATGTGAGGGCTGGAGAGATGACTCAGAGGTTAAGAGCACCGACTGTTCTTCTGGGGGTACTGAGTTCAATTCCCAGAAACCACATGGTGGCTCACAACCATCTATGATGAGATCTGGTGCCCTCTTCTGTATACTGTATACATGATAAATAAATATTTTTTAAAGAAAAGAAAATGTGAAGTAATTGTACGTTAATCTTGAGTGTAAGGTTTTATTTCACTTAGCAACAGCAAGTAGAATTCAGAGTGAGAAAAAAATAACTGATACAATTTTTGTAAAAAGAAAATACTAAATTATTTAGTTTATATACAGGATAACAAATTCATAATGATTATAATATTTCTGAGTATAAAGTTTTGAACTTTACTACATCCCTGCTTCATTGTCTTAAATGTAGACTTTCCTTATTTCAGAATTTGGTAGTCAAGACTAATACTTGGAAACTAGTATTTGCTTGCTATAAAAGTACATTCTGATTTCTTCATTCTTTATAAACTGCTGGTATTTAAATTTACAAAAGGAAGGTGGGTGGTGGTGGTGGTGTGTGTCTTTCATCCCGGCACTCTGGAAGGAGAGGCCTGGCAATGTACCCAAAGGGGCCAGGATTCTCTGTCTTCAACCATCAGTGAGAATAGCTCCTCAGCTAAGAGTGGAGCCTTGTTAGCTCCTCCCGGACCCATGTTGAAATTTTGACTGGCTTGTACTTGTTGTGCAAGTCTGGGCAACCACAGCTCATGGTAGTTTGAGTGCAAAGTCCATGTCGCATCAAGACATCATTTCATAGAGTTCCTTCCATTTTCTGAGATGCTCACTAAGCCTTGAAGGTGGGGGTGAATTTACACATACTTACTTTCGGCAGTTCACTGAGTTTACCAGTCTCTGTATTACCAGCCACTGTAGCCACTTCCCACTGCAAATTTTGTGAACAAGGCTCAGAGCAGCATGAATAATCCATGGATATAAACACAAGTATTTAGGCTGGGTGTGGTGTCACATGCCTTTAATCCTAGCATTCTAAGGCAGAGGCAGGCAGATATCTTGAGTTTCAGGACAGCCAAGACTACACAGAGAAAACCTGTCTCTAAGAAGAAAAAAAAAAAAAGCATTTAATTGAGAGATTGTTTACAGTCTCAGGACTATCATAGCAGGGAACATAGCAACAGGCATACAGGCATAGTGCCAGAGCAGTAACTGAGAGTTTCCTTACATCTGACATTTGAGGAGGCAAAGAGAGAGCTAATAGGGGATGACTGGGCTTTTAAAGCCTCATAGCCCACTCCTCAGGGACATACTTCCTCCAATAAAGCTCTCAACCCTTAATCCTTCCTAAACAGTTCCACCAACTGTGGACCAAGCATTCAAATATATGAGCCTATGGGTCCCATTCTCATACAAACCACCACACATATAAACAACTTAATATATAAATATAGTTTGCTGAGTCAGTTTTGCTTGCACATATGTTTCTAGGGCTCACTACCTGCTAGTGGATAACCTGTTAAGGGACTCATCTCTGGGGAAGAGTAATTCTCCCTCTCTCAGACGTTAATTGCTTATAGCTCTTCTAGGAGTAGGGCCCAATAAGATTTTCCCATCTCCGTTGTGATGTCAGCTGTTTCTGAATTGTTCAGGCCTTGTTTAAGCAGCCTAGTTGGGAGATGTTTAATCACTGCTTCATTCTCACTGCTTGTTATGGATCTATTTAAATTATCTAATTTTGGTAGGTCATGTGTTTAGAAACTTACTCATTTCTTTTAGCTCTTCCATTATAGTGGAGTGTGTGCATGCTTGTGTGCCTGCATGTGACCTAATAATTTGAGTTTGATTGTTACAGTGACTCCCTTTTCATCTCTAATTTTATTAATTTAGGTCTTCCTTCTTTTGGTCGGTTTGACTAAAGGTTTGTCTTTAAAACAGCACACACACACACACACACACACACACACACACACACACACACCCCTCTACTCTGTTGTGTTGATTCTTTGTATTGTTTGTTGTTAGTCCCATTTCATTAATTTCTGCCCTGATCTTAGTGATTTCTTTTCCTCTACTGATACAGAATTTAGCTTCTTGTTCTTTTTCTGGAGCATTAAGATGTATCATTAAATTACTTGAGTGTCTCTGATTTCTTAACATAGACACTTAATGCTATAAAGTTCCTTTGTAGGGCTATGTTCATTGTATCTCATGGGTTTGGTATGTTGTGCTTTTATTTTCACTTGATTCTAGGAATGTTTTTTATTTATTGTTTGAATTCTTAGGATTATTCATTTGTTGTGTTGTTTGCACTCTAGGCTTTCTCTTGCTGTTTTCTTCAAGCTGAGATATTCTGTTCTCTCCGTGATCCATTCTATTACTGAGACTTGACTTTTGCTGTAACTTTGTAGAATTTCAGATTGGTTTTTCTTCATTACTTCTTTTTGTTTGAATCCCTCTTTTGTACCATCTGTCATTTTACCTATTTTGTTCAGCTGTTTGCATGTTGAACATGTGTCTTACATTGAGTTCTCTGGGATTTTATCTTATTCCACTAGATGCCATTACTGTAGGAATGACAATTTTTAGAGGAGTTATGTCATCTGGGTTTTTGTGCTTTTACTGCATTAGGGATTTTACAAATAGTGTTATTTCTTGGTTTTGTTTGTTTTCTATATTCTTTAATTTTAAGCACTTGCCAATATTCATATGGGACTTGGATATGCTAGAATTGAGTGTGTGAGCCAGAAGCTCAAGGTGCCTGGTGTCAGCTCTCTGTTGTTCCCTGAGTAGAATATTAACTTAGAGAGAAACAATAGCTATTTAATTATGCCACTATGCAGAAGTTGTACTATTCAGTTGATAGTTTAGTTATTCACTTAAATAACTGTTGAAGATAAACAACCATAAATAGTATGGAGTAGACTTCAATTTTAATCAGTAAGATTGGGAGAGATTTAGGGTGGGTAAGGATAAGGATTACATTTTAGATCATTTTGGGACTGGAGATAAAAAATTGAAGATGGGGCTGGTCAGTAGTAGTGTATGCCTGTAATCCCAGCACTCAGGAGGCAGAGGGAGGCAGATCTCTGAGTTCCAGGACAGCTAGAGCTGTTACACAGAGAAATCCTGTCTTGAACTGCCTCCCCCACCAAAAAAAAAAAAAAAAAAAAAATTTGAGATGGGAATAAAATAGTTTCCTGCATATCCCTGCATCCACTATGGCCTCTTCTGGTTCTAGTGTATGTCAAGATGATGGTTTCCCTTGTCCTATTATTGTGTTACTATATATTGTTTCAGACCTATTAACCATTTTACATTTTAGAGTACTAATGTTGGGTGTATACATATTTATAATTTTTTGATGAATTGTTAATCACTGTAGAGTATCTGTAAGATGACAGCAATAAACCCTTGCTATCAGTTATCTTGAAAGTCTTCATTGCCTTCTTGATCCTGTCATCTCAGTAAGGAGTAAGCTAACAGCCATGTCCTCTACTTGCCATGCTATGGTTATCATCTTAATACTTTCTCTTCTCACAGCTTTTCCGACGTGTGGCTGCAGCTTTACCTGGAATGGAAAGCACACAGGACAGAAGCAGAGAAGACAGTATCCTTTTTGTTTCTTAAGGAAAGTTTACTGTCTAGCCGAGCATAGTAGCACACACTTTTAACCCCAGCACTGGAAACCAGAGGCAGGCAGGTCTCCATGAGTTCAAGGCCAGCCTGATCTACACAGTAAATTCCAGGACAACCATGTCTATGTTAAGAAACTTTTAAAAAACAAACCAATTTTACTGTTACAATTCCTCTTTGGAGTCATCCTTGAGTAGTTGAGTATTTACTTGTTGAAACAAACCTCCTGACAAAAGCAGGTAAGGATGGAAGGGGTTGTTTTACCTTACTGTTAAGATGCAGTTAATCATCATGGAGAGGATACAGCAGCAGAGTCCCTTGCTCAAGATTGGGAGGCAGCTGGACATGCTCTTCTGCAGTCAGGAAGCAGAGGGGAATGCAGGCATTCTGCTCTCTCTTCTTTTTTTTAGTCCAGGACCCCAGCCTGTGAAATGATGTCATTCCCTTCCATTATGGGTCTTTCCACCTCAGACCTCCCCGGAAATGTTCTCAGACATTTATCTCCTGGATGTTAAGGATTTAGTCAACTGTCACAGTTGGCTATTACCTTAAATGTAGAAATTAGTTTCTTAGATGCACAGAAACTCAGAGGATGTCTATAGCAAATGAGGCTTGGATATCCAGATGGACCTGGCTTCTTACTGTAATTCAGACTTTGTTGTTTACTCACTTGCTCTTTTTTTCTGTTCTGTGGGATAGGGTGGGGTGGGATTTGGTTTATTTATTTACTTATGTCTTGAGACAGTCTTGATTTCAACCTAGACCCAAACTTCTGACTCTTCACCTTCCAAATATAAAGATTATAGGCATATACAGCTAAATACATCTTCATCTAGTACTGGGGATTTTACCAGAATTTCCTGCCAGCAAAGCAGGTACTCTGCCAACTGAGCTGCAGTTCCATCCCTCTTGAACTCTTATTCATTTATTTATTTTTAAGATTGCTTGCAGGCTCCAAAAAGCCAGAAGAGGTCATCAGATCTCCTGTAGCTGGAATTACAGATAGTTAGCAAGTCACCCAGTGAGGGTGGCTCAGAATTGATCTCAGATCCTCTAAAGAGCAGCAAGCACCCTTAACTACTGAAACCTATCTCCAGACTTTCTCAGTGGTTGGGAGTTTTTGTTTGTTGGTTTTGTTTGCCCTTTTTAATGATTTGTTTACTTAAGAATTTTTAAAATTCATTTTACATACCATCCACAGATTCCCCTCTCGTCTCTCCTCCCACTCTTCCCAGCCACCTCCCTCCCCCATTCCCTCCTAAGAAAGGGGAAGGCAAAGCTTGGTACATTCAGTTGAGGCAGGATCAAGGGCCCCCCCCTCCAATCAAGGCTGAGCAAAGTTTCCCATCATAGGCCATGAGCTCTAAAAAGCCAGCTTATGCATCAGGAATAGATCCTGATCCCACTGCCAGGAGCCCCTTAAACAGACCAAGCTACACTATTGTTTCCTGTATGCAGAGGGACTGGTCTGGTCCTATAGTTGTCAATGTAAAGTTTATCTCACTTGCTTTGTAATGAATGAAAAAACTGAAGACTCTCAGTCTCCTGATGATGCAGTTTGAGTCCCTTTGACTCTGGATTTTTTCAGGCTTGGCACAAGAAATAACTCACAATGGAACTGTGTTGTAGCCTCTTATTTTAGAAACAGGACATAGCACACCTAATGATCAGTTATTTCAAAGATTTTTGATTGGAAGTTTTTACATGAAGACAAATTCATTAAGCTGAAGATTTCTTGATACTATATCAAGTGATTATCATTTCTAAATGTTTACTATTTTTTCTAATTAATATTTTTTTAAATTTATTATTTAATGATTTTACATCATGTACCCCATCAAACTCAGTTATCAGTCCTCTCAGATTTTTTTTTTTAAGTTTTTATCACTTTTAATAATACTGATTTGGAGTAACTTTATAAATTTTTCCTTTTACTTGAATTATTTTGTAAGGTATGGTCAGCTCTTATTATATATAATTCTTTTAGGAATATCATCTTCATATGTTTTTTTATTCATATCAAATCATTTCTTAGAATAGAGTCCCATGAATAGGGTTCATATTTCATGGAGTCTTGTTACCTATAAGAGATACATACGCCTAGAAAATAATGATTGAATAGGTTCTGAAGTCAAATAGAAGTATAAGGGGCTTGCCAGAGAAGTCAGAGTTCAGCGGAGTTAGAATTGTACTTTCTTGTATATGACTCCTTAACTTTTGTTTCAGTGATTGATATAAAACTGGAGAAGCCTCAGGACCAACCAGTCAGTGAAGGAGGCTGTTCCTGCTAATCTTCCCCTGGCATCTTCAGTCCTTCTGCAGAAGCTCACTGCTTTGGCCCCCATATTCTTTCATTGACTGCAGTGTGAATATTGGCTTGAACCTTTTCCCTTCAGTAATAACGTATTGCAATTCATCATTGCTGCCTGTTTCGTGGAGATGATCTATTAGCTTCACAAGCACAAAAAAGTCAGTGTCTTCATTATTTATATTTTTTAAAAGCCAAACAATTCAGCATATTCGTGACAACTTTGAGGATTAGATACATTTTCTTAACATTTTTCCCCTTTTTAATGTTATGATAATGTACTTTAAAATGATGAAAATCTCAGCAGTGTGAGTGTGGCTTGTTAAGGAGCAGTGTGTTCACAGCAGCATTTGCCTACCTTTCTGTCTCCAGCTTTTCTTGCCTCTTCCTTCTCCCCTTCCCTGTTCATACCCTCCCCCAAACAAACAAGAGGTAACAAACGAGGTAGCAAATGGCAGTCCAATCAAGCCCTTTGGAATTATCCTGAGTTTTACAGATACCATTAGCTCCAGGCTATGAGCCACAATGTCCAAAATTATTCTTGAGCACTGATAAAAACTACTTAGATCTTCTTTGAGGTCAGAACTCAGCTATTGGTATCATGATGGGCAGTCGTGAATGAGGAAAGGGTTCTGCTATATCTTCAAAATGAGTCCCAATGAATGTACTGAGTGCTTACAGGTAAGAAGCATAAAACATTTCTGACCAGAACAGGCAACCCTTTCACGTGAGCTTTACTAGACTATGGGAGAGAAAGTAGCCAAGTACTTCAGAACTGCTTTTCAATATTTATTTCATCATGGAGAATTTATAAAAGTTCAGACAGTTCTTCCCAAATTTTTTAATTGTCAAAATATTGTCTTTAAAAAATCAACACCTTTTAAAGCAATAGATTTCACTTGGATTTCTTTTCTAAAAAAATGCTATGAAGACAAGGCATTTTAAAAATCAGTTTCCTTTAAAAACCAACAGAAAAATATAAATTGACATGAGGAAAACTGCTGTATCTAGTAGAAATAATTATATCTAAAGTTTACCAACAAAAGAACCTTCACAGAATAGCAAATACCTAGGTCTCTGCTCTGGGCATTTGAGGTCAAATTTGAATATGGAAATAATATCCTTGCAAGTCCTTAGAGGCAGATCAGAGAAAGCATGCATTAAGAGGGAAAGGGGAGAATGAAATAAAAGTCACTATAATGCAGATTTATGCCTTATTTTTTAGCATTTTTAAAATGTTGGGTCTTTCCAGCTGTTTTTGCTTTTTATTAGATCTATATAAATAAGTTAACTAGCAATTTAATTTTGTATTTAAGCTACAATTAATCTTTTTTCTTTGGTGATATTTATTTCTTGGCCTTTTTTTTTTAACTTTGAATTTTTAGGTGTTTTGTTGAGTATTTAGAGCTTCATCACCATAGCAATATGTGTTTCCCTTGAAATGTTGCAAACAAATATACTAGGAGTGCACCCTTTTAATCTTTACTAGTTATTGTGAGATTGCTGTGTAAGTTAATATACACATTTGTAAATACATTATTTGCAGGGAAAACGTTCTGAGTTCTAGCTCAGAAAAAGCCTGCTGAGTCTATGTTGTAAGCATTACTTAACACAGTATAAAGATGAAAAGACAACAAAAATAACTTCACACTTCCTCACCTCCTCATTGCAACAAAATCCTTAACTGGGGAAACCTGACTCCCCTCTCCCCCTCCCCCTCCTCCTCCTCCTCCTCTCACTGTCACCTTGTACTACATGGAGAGCACTTGGATTATGGATCTGAATAGAGAAACACTTTCAGATAATCATTAGCCCACATACCCTGTAACTTATACTCAAAGATGGGATGGAGTTGTAAAGTGCTTTTATAATACATATTATTGTTAAAAGCAAGGATTAACTCTTTTGTTTTATTTTGACATGGCATGTCCTGAAATAAATATCAATTCAATATGGCAGATGGTTCACATTCTTTATTTAAAGGAATTGTGATTTCTGAAGGGGGGGATGATTGGCTTCCTACATTTGTTGGCACTTGATTCTTTGTTATTTTTGAAAGCAACCAATATGCTACTTTTCATGCTGCTCTTTTTATTTGGCTTGGGGTTCATCAGCTGAAGCAGTAAAGTGTGTTCACAGTCTATTTTCTCTCTCTTTTTTTTTTTTTTTTAACTTTATTTATTTGCCTTGGTGTTTGCCTGGAACTGGAACTACAGACAGTTGTTAGCTGCCATGTGGGTGCTGGGAATCGAACCCGGGTCCTCTGGAAGAGCAGACGGTGCTCTTAACCGCTGAGCCATCTCTCCAGCCCCTCTTTTTTTTTTTTTTTAAGAAACAAATTTTGCTGCTAAATATATATAAATAAAACACAAAAGAAAGAAAACAGTTATTGACTTGGTTCCCCATTCCTGCCAGTGTGCTGAGTACACATATGCTTTTTCCTCCTAGAGCTATAGAATGTACTTGAAGTAAAACTTAAGTAAATGAATAACAAGAAAAAATGATAATGGGAGGGGTCCTTTACTGGGGTAGCAGTAGAATAAACAGTCCAGCACCAGATGTGATATGTTGGTCAGTGATGGACCATATATCAAATGAGGTCTCATACAGTTACAGTTGAGCTAAAAAATGATGTCGGCTGACAGCATAAAACATCTCTTGTCTGTGGTAATGTTAGTATAATCTGTTGTGATTTCAGTTACATAAGAGTACATAGAATTATGTACAATACATGATGGCAATAATGTCTATTTTTAAATTAGTTCGCTTACCAAAGAAAATTACAAAATATTACGCCAGTCAGACCCTTCCACATGGTTACTATGTCTCTTGGTCATAATGTTCTTGTGGTGTTTAAGTCTGTGGTGGTCTGTTGGTTATGACACCAGCAGGAAGTAGGCTTTATCACACTGACTTTATAGCCTAGGTTTGTGTCATAAGTTATGCTATCTATATACTCTTTGAGATGTTGACTTGGTGAAGAGATTATTTTACTGTTAGGCAAGGGATCACTTTTTTTAAGTAGTTTTAGCGGATACAGTAATGCGTCATATAAATGTAGTACTCAAGAGCCTGAGGCAGTAGGATTGTTGAGTTCAAGGTTGGCATCATGGGTTACAAAGCAAAACTTTTGTCTTAGGTTGGGCAGGGGGCACATGATTTTGCAAGCAGGGATTCTGGCCACATCTAGACCATTGTTGGTCTTAAGCTTAAACTTGAGCCAGGTGTAATAGCACATGCCTTTAATCCCAGCATTCAGGAGGCAGAGCAGGTGGATCCTGAGTTTGAGGACAGCCTAGTCTACAGAGTTCCAGCTCAGCCAGAGCTACACAGAGAAATCCTGCCTCTAAAAGCCAAAAATAAATAAACTTAAGCTTTATTGGATCTCAGGCATACTTTTAAACCATTCAGATGCAATTGAACACTTAAAACAGTTCTTATGACCCCAAAGTCTGAAGTATTTACTCTTTGGCCATTTACAGAACAAAGGAAATCCCTGCCTTTGGTCAGCCACATCTGACATTCATGCCCCATTACAAAAATAGAGGCCTTAGGCCAGAGAACTTACTAGTGCAGCTGTCTTCGGGGCTAGCACTAGTTCACTGCAGTTGCCACAAGAAGGAGGAGTTGATGAAAATAGGTAAGGTACTGCAGTGAAATGTAGCGTGAAGGATTGGCCTGGTGGTTCATGGAACCCCAAGTGTAAGATGTGCCCCCTCAGCTCAACTTGATATATGATTGTAGTCAGATTTTTCTTTGGGCCACCAGCTCACAAATAATAACGTGGAGATTTATTATGAAAATTCACCTTTAGCTTAGGCTTGTCCCACTACCTTTTATAACTTGAATTAAACCATTTCTATTAAACTATGTTCTATCTACCACTCATCCTGCTTCTTCCCTGTCTCTTCCCTCTCCTTGGCTGGCAACTCCACCTTCTTCCCAGAGTTCTCTCTCTGCCCTGAAGTCCTGCCTATACCTCCTGCCTAGCTATTGGCCATTAGCTTTTTATTGCATCTGTCACAGCAATACATTTTTACACAGTACAAATATCCACAACCTGGTCATTCTTAGTATTGTCTCATTCTCAATTCTTGAATCTAGTTTCTAGCCCTTGGGGCCCTGTGTTTTCCTTTCTTTGGCTTAAATCAGTTTTAGCAGGGGTTGTAGCTATTTGACAGCTTCTAGAAACCTGATGCAGCTTTTGTTTGTCCCTAGCTACCAGGTTTCTATGAGAATTAATTGGTTCTTCCTAGATGGGGAAGCTACTGCAGAAAGAACCCTAAAGCTCGGGAGCTGAGGAGATAGCCTAGCCAGCAGTCCTTGTCACACAAATATGAGGACCCAGCACTCAGGTAAAATGTCGGGTGCCACAGCATGAAACCTTTACTCAGCCATGGAAAGCAGAGACAAGAGGATCCCTGAGGCTTACTGGCCAGTCAAGTTAGCCAAACTGGTGAGAAATGTCAAAAATATGGTTTGGATTGATAAGACACTGTTGACCTCTGGTTTGCATGAGTGCACACACAAATACTCTTAACATCAGAGTCTCAGCAGGTAGTGCTAGCTCTGGATTGTCTATCAGCTCAGAGCACAGAACAGAGACCCTGGCATAGCCTCTTACATCTGCCATTGTTATGGGTAAGGAAAGCAGGGTCTAGAAATGAGTTGTCCCAAATTGTTGGGCTCAAATGCTGTCTCCTGTTCTATCCAACTTTATAATGTGCTCTATAAGTAAATGGTGGATCACAGAGATGTCCTGAGGAAACGTTCCCCCTAGAGGAACAAAACAAGCAGAGCCAGTTTGGAGCTAGTCATGTCTTTATTAATGTCTGCAGCTGAGTGATGCAACTCTTCCCTCGACTACAGGGAACTCTAATAGACACTCTAGCCACTGGACCAGAGATTTTAGCTTTTCTATTGGCAGCTGGGACAGGGTAGCGGAAGAGTCTGGAACAGGGTCAAATGGAGAGACTGCTTATCACCTACAGGCAGGCACATGAGGGGTTCCTTAGGCTGGTGCCAAGATGGATCAGGCCCCCGAGTGAAATAATGCCACCTCCCCCAGAGTGAAGGAAGTTGAAAAAAAGCCTCAGATGGTAACAGTTACAGCAATAGAGCTGAGCTCTTGGGATCAAAAAGGCATTTCCTAAGGCTGGAGGTCCCAAGGAGCTCATCTGTCCCACAGCCTGAAAACCCAAGGGTTAGCTCAGCCATCACAGGGAAGAAGGTGCCAAGCCTTGTGTATAGAGTAAGGTTATGCGCTGATGGTAACGAAGCAGGTGAGATACTCATTATAGTTGGAATCATGAAACTTGCCTCCATAAAAAGCTCCCATCACCTTTATCCAGCATGTTCCTTGGCCTGGAGGACACCACAGTCCAACCAAACCTGCTTCACCAACCAAGCCAACTGTATCCTTTGACTCTTTGCAAAGTAAGGATGTTCTTTGCTCGTTCTTGCTGCCAACAGCACCCAGGCTACCCGCCTTGCTCCCTAACCCTACGTGTCCTTGTCAGTGTTAACTGTAGCTTTACTGTTTTTCTTTTGATCTCCATGCCTCAGACATTTGGAGTCATGTTTGCTATACTAGAAGAAATGTATCTGTATGTGATTTAGGGGGTGTCTGGCAATGGGTGTGAGGATTTCAGCCACGTCTGCCAAGATACTAGCTTCCTCTGAAAGGGAAGGAAACTAAAGTGGTGGGAAGAATGGGCTAGTTATAGAGAGCTTAATGGAAAGGTAAAGGTCAAAATGAGAGGGTTCAAATGGCATCTAGCAGAGGGTAGTCCAAGAAGAAAGGGGTCTTGCGTGAACATCCAGAGGTCGGAGCCCCAGGCCTCAGAACCAGCAAGGCGACCACATGAGTGAGCCAAGAGCAGCTCCCGTGGCAGCCCCAGCAAGCATGCCCATGGCCAAAGGGGCGCCTGAGCTGTAGCAGGGATCCTCTCTCACTATGACATGTGTCACACCGGGGCCTGTAAGGAGAGCCAGAGGGTCAGGGTCAGCTCGTGACCTTAGTGCGGTCCCACATTAAGGTACAAATTCATTCTGCTCCCCAGTCAGAGTAACTGAGACTTTGAGTACACCTACCAAGCGTTCTACAAGTCATATATACGCCACTGGTTTAGCAGCCATGGTGCTGGGACTACCCTACAGGAAACCTCAGGGTCCCTTGGCCCCCCGGGGATCTATGCAGTATCAGAGGATGGATACTAGTAACCAAGACTTTGGGAATAGAAAGGAGGTTATTGCCATTCCCACAATAACCACCTGGGGTCGCCAGCAGCACAGGAATGTCACTGCTGGGCATCTAATCAAGTGGGGTGGGCCTGGGAAGGTTGGGAGGCCAGAGTGGGTGTAGGGAGGGCTGTTTTGAATCTTGTGATCAGAGGGTACTGCTGGTGGGATTTGGAAAATACGTGTACCCTGAAAGGGCGAAGCTTAGTCATCACTGGTAGGTCAAGGATAAGGTCTGATACAGGGTTGTGGTGGGCCGAGGGGTAGGCGTGCCAGGGGTGCTTACCTGCATAGGGTGGGCCATAGTAGCTGCGGACATATGTGGCTTCGTGTGCGTTGGGGGGCACCACCTCATAGTAGTCCTGGTACGGGCTGTAGACGCGTACCTGGGAAGTCCAGGAAGGTCAAATGCCCAGGAACCTGTGGTCTGGGTTTGGTCTTGTTCCCTTCATTCTCCTGTGGCCACCCTCCTCCCTGGGCACCAGGAAGCTAGTAGAAAACGCACTGCCTACCCATAGATCCCATAGCCCTTCTCTAAAACTTCAGCCTTTACATCCAGCTCCCAGTGATACCCGTTCACCTTCCTATGCTTCAATGGCTCCCAAGTTCCTTTTCTAGGTCTACGAAGTCTATAGTCCTCTAACTTGGAAACACCTAACTGATTTCTCTCCTAGTCACAGGAAGAGAGAAGCATGGCTAAGCCCTGGGCATGAACTACAGGAGGACTGGGGCAAAGGAGAGGAGGGAAGAGAAGTAACCAAAGTAACCATCCTTCAGCCTCTACCACAGAGCAGGTCCCGGGGAGGTGCTGGCCAGTGTTACTACCTCTAATAGTGCCCAGTGCCCAGTGCCCAGTGCCCCGGGCTGAGCAGAGAAGGTGGGAATGCTGCCCTCCCCTCAGGCTTCTACCAACCTCCTAGAGCCTAGCTCAAAAGTCACCTGCTCCAGGAAGCCCTCCTGGTCTCAGAAGTATTTCTTCCTGGGTTCTCTGTGAATTGGATAGTCTTCCCCCCCTCCCCGTCCTAACCTTTCCCCTTGCTCCCCAAATGTGTGCACTGAAGACCCTCAATTTGTGTCGCCAGTAGGGGTTAGATAGTGCATGAGTGCATGACGGGAGCCAGGAAATACATGCATGATTAACAGTAACTGCCAATCCAGACCTGCCTCTTTACTCATGGGACAGCAGACCTGGAGGGAGTCAGGGCCCCTTGTCTCCTGGGACCTTCCCTCTTTGCCCCCTCACTGTGTGTCGTCTCACTAGGCTCCACACCAGAATAATTCTGTGAAACACTTTAGAAGTTCCAGCCTCTGGTGGTGACACACGCCTTTAATCCCAACACTTGGGAGGCAGAAAGGTGAATCTCTAAGGCCAGCCTGGTCTACACTGCTAGTTTCAGGTTAGCCAAGGCTACACACACACACACACACACACACACACACACACACACACAAAACCTTATCTCAAAAAACAAAAACAGAAAAAGGTTTGTCTGTGTCCAGCTTTACTAACATAAGGCGACTGTGCTATCTCCCTGTCCCACAGCCCTGTTCTTCCTGGAAACGTTCTTGTCTGTAAATGTCAGAACCATGCACTGGAACCAAGGAATTATGGGCACCTTAATTAAAGGGTTCCTTCTCCTTTTTACCCTTTTGTGTATAAGGAGGCATGTAGAAGTCAGAAGTTGATGCAAGGTGTTTTTCTTAATCACTTTCCACGTTATTGTTGAAATATGTTTCTCGCTGAACTTGGAACTTGCAGGTTCATCCTGCCCCCAGCCCCAGCGGAACCCCTCCTGTCTCTGCTGCCCGGGCACTGAGATTGTAGAGAGCACTGCCATTTTCACATGGCTGCTGGGGCTCTAACTCAGATCCTCATGCTTTCGGGGCAAGAACATTTCTGACTGTTCCGGACAGTTTTCTGAGACAGGATTTCATGCAACCTCACTTGGCCTTAACCTCACTATGTAGATGAGGATGACACTGAGCTCCTGATCTTCCTGCTGCTACCTCCCTGAGTCTAGAAACTTTGCCCTTTGAGAGGGAGTGGGTGTTTGATACACAGTCCAGACTGCCTTTGAATCCACAGTCTTCCTGCTTTGGTTCCTGGGTGCTAGGATTATAGGCATATGCCACCAAACCCAGCATTTTCTTTCTTGTGATGTTAGGATTTGAACCCAAGGCCTTATGCATGTTAGGCAGGCATGTACCATGAGCTGCATTTCCATCTCTTAGCACTCTTGTCTGCACACTAGCCTTTCATACCTGGTCTCAGGATTTTATCTTCTCAAAATGTTCTTCTGACAACCTATTGGCTGATACCGAGTCAGCCATTGGCTTTAGCAACTTGGACACTATAGTGACCTTGGTGGGAAGGAGTGCTTTCCGAAGGAGAAGTCAGACTAGAGAAGACCGAAGAATCCTTAAGGAGATTGGGGAGTCAGCATTCCTACGGGAACTGCCCAAAGCTGCAGTGAGCTGGCCTCTGTAGGCTCTGGACTGGGTGGAAAATACAATCTCATGTCTCTCCAGGGCTCTTGTTCCTACCCTCCAGCTCCAGGAGACCCAGAAGAAAACTCAGTGCACCTAGCAACAGGCAGGTCACCCCAGAGACCTCCTGAACTAAAGCCCCAGGGCCTCTGCCAAGGTCCAGCCCCTCCTGTGGGCAGAGACAGTGCTGTCCAGTCAGTGAGTTACATGTAAATAACCCGACCTCATCTAAAACTTGTGTTCCATGGCTTAGGATCTTTCAAACCCCATTTCTTAGGCCTTGCCACTTGGAGTCCCACGCCTCTTGGATGAACATTGGTCAAACTAAGTAACCTCTCCGAGCATTAGTCCTGACATAAACCCAACCCCAGAAGTTGGACTTGAGCATGCAGATTTCCAGGCTAGGAGTATATATAGTTCAGTGTTAAAAACAGTGTCTGTCTAGCGTGTGTGAAGCTCCAAGTTCAATCCCCAGCACCACAAAAATATTTACATGTATATAGAAATAACTACAGTTCCTAGACCCCACCCTAGACCCAGGAGGTTCCTGCACGAGAGGATACCAATATGTGTTGCTGTCATGTAAGTCCCTAAGCAATTCTAAAACACAGCATCAATAAGCAAGAAAAGACTTGCAGTTGGCCATATAATAAGACCACAGCTCCATGTTCACTCACATAGCACAAAACCAGGTGCCATGCTGAGTCCCGGGACAGAGGACAGAGAATTGAGGTCCAGAATTGGTGTGCTGGCTAACCTTCATTGTCAGTTTAACTGGGTTTGGAATCATCAAAGAGATACCTCTGGGTGTGTCTGTGCTGTGTTTCCACAGGCTTAACTGAGGAGAGGAACACTCCCCCCTTACCATCCTCCCACCACCCCACCCCCGCTGATGGGGCAGCATTGCCCTGTGGTATGGTTGACCTTTCAGACTAAATAAAAAAAGCCAGCAAACACTGACATTCAACTTACCCTGGCTGAACTGAACAAGCACCCTCTCCACACAGAGGCGTGTGCCCTCAAATTATAAACCGACATGAGTCTCTCATTCCTTAAATTGCTTCTTGTGAGATATTTGGTTAACAATAAGAAACATAATTACTACATCCTGATTCCAAGGACCAGGGCAAGGACAGACCAAAACTAAAGTCCTTTTCTTTCTTTTCTTACTAATTCAGTGACCTATTTGTACCAGTTCCTTAGGAAGGGGGTATGAATAGACTGTCCTCTATCGCCAGTTCCTTAGGAAGGGGGTACAAATAGACTGTCCCCTGTCACCGAGCCCTCTACTGGGCTTCACTGAGCAGAGCAAATGAGTACTGGTCCTTTCCTTGGGGGAAATTCCAGTTTCAGAGCTTTAAAGCAGACAGAAATAAAGTGACCCTTAGGCCAGACAGGATGAAGCCAGCTAAAAACCAGTGACAGTAGACTATGCCCTAAGTGACAGTGCCTGAAGCTCTGGGAAGTCCTCACTGAGGAGGTGGCGGCTTTTGAGGTAGTTCTTCAAGGCTAAGCATCAGCTGGCCAGGTGAACAAAGACAGATGCTAAGAGTCTGGGCAGCAGAGACCAGCTTGGGTATGGGTGGGGGGCACGGCTGTTGCAGCAAAGGGCAGAGCAAAGCGGAGTGAGGAAATGTGGCAAGAAGGCTGGGCGGATACCATGGGCCTTGAAAGCCACCTGTGGTCTGGTGAGGACAGGGGAGAGGCTGACTGACGTCTGTGAACAGGGAAGGGATGGGACAGGTGTCTTTGGAGGCTCATCCTGATGGCTGCAAAGGAGGCAGGAAGGACTGAGCTTGAACTTACCCAGATCCGCCTCTCAACCTTACAGGGTTTCCAGGAGAGGGTCGTACACCTGACCTTAGGGCAAACCCGACGGCTCCTGGGTGGGATGGTGGCTCCAGCTGGGGCCTGCTCCAGCCACAGAAACCCAAGAAGGGAGAGGGAGGGAGATGTCAGATGCCCTTTATACTTTAAGAGACCAGGAGATATTACTAGGCTCCTACCAGAGTCCTCTGCCAGCTGTTCATGTCCTGGGGAAAGCTTAGAGATGGGGAAGGGAGGAAGGGAGATAGGAAGAAGGAGCAATGGTTCCCTTCTAGCTCCCCTACATGGGGATTCATGCACATGGGGATCCCAGTCTCTTTACCCCACAATTCCAGCCTCATCTGTGACCTTGTCCCCACGAGCCTCCTCTCAGAGTAGGGCACGTGGAGGTACAATGCACAGGCCACTCCTGCATAGGTTCAGGGACAGAGAAGGCCATGGACACAGATGGAAACATACAGACAGATGCAAATATAAAACCAAACACAAGTACAAGCCCTAGTAAGCCAGAGCCCAGAGGGATGTGAATTTGGGGAGCAAAGAGAGGGAACATGGAGGACCAGGCAGAGATGGGAGGTCAGTACAGCTGGCAGGTGGACAGGCAGAGAGGGAACATGGAGGACCAGGCAGAGATGGGAGGTCAGTACAGCTGGCAGGTGGACAGGCAGAGAGGGAACATGGAGGACCAGGCAGAGGTGAGAGGTCAGTAGGGCAGGCAGAGAGGGAGCAAGACAGCTTCATAGAGTCACAGAGTGCAGAACGGTCAGCCTCCCCTCCTTCCTCTTGCTGTCTGTCTTCAGCGACACTGACTGGCCCTGCTGGGGGTGGGCGGTCTTTGGAGCTCAGAGGATGGTTAGCTGACCTGGCTCCTTCCCCCAATGATTCCTGGTCCCTCCTAGCTTTCCGCATCCACCTCCCTCCTGAAAACCCAAGGTGGTCCCCAATATCCGACTGCAGCCTCAGAAAAAAAGCTATTCCTCCAGCTAGACATTGAGACCCTTCCTGACCTGACCCTGATGTCCTCAGATGTCATCTCTCCAATGCCACTCCCTCCATGGCAAACCTTCCAACCAGGCCAGACTCCAGGCCTTAAGATGCACACATCTGCAAACATGCATACATACCAACCCATCTTCTTGCCTCTGCGCACACAGCTCCTCCTACCAATGCCAGCTTTCTCATTTAGTCCACTAACCTAGCTCCATCGGAGGCTTTTCCAATGGCTTAGGAACCTCAGCTTGCCCATCTGTAAAGTGGCACTAATAAACCAACTGCCACCAACCTCAGTCCTTGTTGGAGGATAAAATGACATAACCATGCCATGTAATTAGCGTAGTGTCTGGCTCTCAGCAGGTAGATATACCCAAGAGGGTTTCTGTCTTCTCTGCCACTTCCCAGGGGGACACTCCCCAGATGCAAGAAGTCCCAGCTGTGCCAAGGCAGGTGGGGGCATGCTGGGCCTCAGCAATGCTTCAAACTCTCACCTCCACCAGTCGCTAAGCACTGTCTCACCTGCAGCTCCTGAATGCCTGTGCTCCTCAGCCTGTCAGCCAGCAAGACTTAATCCAGACCTGCAGCCTGCAGTTACAAGGAGACTGGCCCCAGCTCCTAACTGGTCTCTGGACATTCACTCTCAACCCCTGCTGTTCACTGTCCCCTAACCAGCCAGCTTTTTTGTGCTTGCTTTCCAGACAGGGTCTGGCTGTCTAGGCCTCCAGAGAAGGCTCAGTTAGTAAAGAGCTTGTCTTGGCAAACACAAGGCTCTGACTTCCATCCCTAGCATCCACATAAAGAGCAGCCATGATGGCGTGTGCCTAACCCCAGGGCTGTGATAGCAAGCACAGGAGGATCCCTGGGGCTTGTTGGCTAAACAGTCTGACTAAACTGGTGAGCCCCAGATCCCAGTGAGCAGCCCTGTCACAAAAATAAAGTGATGGCTGAGCCAGACGGTGGTGACGCATGCCTTTAACTTGAGAGATAGAGGCAGATGTCTCTCTATGAGTTCGAGGCCAGCCTGGTCTATGGAGGGAGTTTTGGGACATCCAGGGCTACACAGAGGAATCCTAGCTCCAAAAACCAAAAATATAAAGTGATAGCTGTTGAGGAATACCACCCCAGGTTGACCTCTGGCCTCCATTCACCTGAACGAACACCCACAAATACAAGGGTATACCATACATATAAATAAATTAGTATAAAGATTTTAAAAGATAGATCTGATCTGGTCAGCCCTCTCTTTCCTTTTGCTTAAAAATTGTCAACAGCTTACTGGTTCTCTTAGCACAAACCAGGATTCTTAGAGCAAGGAATGGCAGTTTATACCTGTAATTCTAGCACTTGGAAAACTGAGGCAGAAGGATCATTGCAAATTTGAGGCCAGTCTGGGCTGCATAATGAGTTCAAGGCCAGCCTGAAATTCAAAGTGATACTCTAAGTAAAAATAAAATAACCAATATTCTTAGCATAAGGCACAGGCCTGAACCTCCAGTTCTCCTTCCCCACTACCCCTCACCCCATTTCCTGGCCAACCCTTCAGGCCTTTGCACATCCTGGTCCCTCTTACCTGGAAAGCCCCACCTTTCACCCAATTTATGTTTATCCTTCAAGGTTCAGCTTCAAGTGAACTCACACCTAGATTGGACTACCAAAAAGGTCACTACTGCCTCTGCCAGAGCAGTGGCTGATATCAAAATGGAATTAACTAGTTGTTTTACATCTGGCCACCCCTCTAGGCTGAGTGCAGGAGGGTAGAAACTACATCCCTTGCTTTACTTCCGATCCCTGGCCCCTGGCATGGTGTCTGACACATAGTACCCACTACATATCTGTTGTGTGGACAAATGAGCCTCAATCTTAACCATCTGCAAAGAGGGAGCAATAACCATTGCCTCACAGGACTGTTCTGAGTGGCATCATGACTGGCACATGCATCCCTCTTTTCTAGTGTCCATACAACCCTCCAATGAGTCTTCATGGAGGTTTCTCTCCCTCCCTCCTGGGAGCACCTGCTGACTCCTCCCTTCTCCATGGGGACTCCAGGGGACTGAGTCTTCGTGAATCTCTCCACTCTCCACTAGACTGAACTCAATAGGCAGAGACCGAGTCTGAGTCACCCATGATTCCATGGCACGTGGGGCAGGGAAGAGGGGAGAGAGTGGGCGCTCACCGGGGTGGAATTTGCCTCCAGCAGTGCTGTCTTCCATGCTCTGCAAAGCAAAACCCAGCGGATCATGAGGAAAGGTTTGCAGGGTAGGCGTATGAGGCTGCCACCTTGTAGATGCTCATCTCTAATCATCCCCCAGCCCCCACCTCTCCCAGCTCACAAAAGCAACTGCTCTACTGACCTAGTCACATGGACGGGCCCTGAGGTGAGCTAATAACTCACCATGCTGGATAGGCTTGGCTTTTGTTTGGTTTGTTTTCTTTTTTTAATATTTGTTTATTTATTAAGTATACAGTATACAGAAGAGGGCACCAGATCTCATCATAGATGGCTGTGAGCCACCATGTGGTTGCTGGGAATTGAACTCAGGTCCTCTGGAAGAACAGTCAGTGCTCTTAACCTCTGAGCCATCTCTCCAGCCCCTGTTTTTTGTTTTTATAACACAGGGTTTCCCTGTGTAGCCCTGGCTGTCCTAGAACTTGCTCTGTAGACCAGGCTGTCCTCAAACTCAGAGAACTGCCTGCCTCTGCCTCCCGAGTGTTGGGATTACAGGTGTGAGCCACCACTGCCTGGTGAACTAATAATTCATGTCCAGCCTCTTCCCCTCAGTTATCCCAAGTGTGTGTGTGGATCTCTTAGAGGCCTTCTGAGTCTTGCATGTCTGAGTGATGCTCTGCCTGCAACCCACCTCTACATTCTAACTTGCACAGTTTCCCATGACCCAAGCCTCAGGAATGCCCAGTGGATACAGGACAATTAGGCCTTTGTTGGTTGCCATGGCATCCAGCTGGGGTGGATAAAGCAGCTTTATGCTATCTGCCCAGATCTTGGCTGCTCCCATACCCACACACCCATCTCTTTCCTTCTCCTCCAGGGCAGAGGCCCAGCTGCTCAGGCTGAGGGTAGGAAGGGAAGAATGGAAGAGAACAGATAGAACTGAGGAGGATGCTCTCAGCTTCCCAGGATGGGCTGCATCTAATATCGGGGTGCCTGGCTTAGATACTACTAGTTGTTTTCTGACTGCAGGTCTAGGCCTACCCCTCAGTTCCAAGTCCCACTACCAGGACATCTCTTACAAGAAGGTCTTTTAGATGCCACTGGGCATGCCTGCTCCTTTCAATCAGCCTGGGTGAGGGATCACTTCCCAGGCTGCCAAATAATCTGATTCCAAAAGTTACCTGAGGCAGGTGTGCCTCGGTCTCTTAGGCTCTCTGTATGCACTGGTTACCAATAGTTACACCATCGCCCTCTGCTCAGCCTGGCTGACGAAACCTTGCTAACTGGTCTTAATCCCCTCTCTGGTTGCACTGCAAGATCCCACTCCACACATCCCATGAATCCACTTACACAGCATCATCCCGGGTCTCTGCACATAGGTGCAGACGGGAACCTTCCCGAAAGTTCACTGTCAGCAGGCCGTCTCGGCTCCTGCCCTCTGGGGGCTGCAAATCTGCAAGGAGACACACATCCGTGAGGATTCCAGAAACACAAGCCCTAGCTGCCCCTCCCCAGGAAAGCATACCCAGTGCTGGGGACTGACTTCTTGGGGTCCTGTTTGCTGGTCATTGCTATCCTCTGACCCCACATACTTCCTGCTGTACCCTCCAAACCCTTTCAATCTTTCCACATCACCGGCTTCCTAAAGCATCTCTCAGTTACTGTATTATGTGATGGCTTCAGTCTTGGTTGAAGCACTAGATTCGCTGTGTGACTCTAGCTAGACCAAGTTACATCACTTCTCTGAACTTATTTTATCTTCATCTACCCTCCAGTACCTGCAGGGATTTTATCTGGACTTAACCTCTGGGGTAGAAACCCAACCAAGGACCAATCCTTTAACTCATAGCTAACTGACCTACAGTTGGCAAAGGCCCAGAAGCAATGTTGGTGGGAACGCTCTGAAAACAACCAAGAGCCTTCTAATTGCAGTTCTCAGACACAGGAAAAACCCTGACCACAGGCAGAGTCCCATCAAAGAAGTGTTCCCGCTCACCGTGACACTCTTGGCCGACTTTTATGTCTCGGACATTGAAGTGGATCAGCACACGGTCCTCCTCGTCCTGGGCTGTCTCATCATGGTAGTAGCCCAGCGTGCCGTCCAACCACAGAGCAAACCAATTCCGCTTCCAGCGGCGGAGGATGGAGCCTGTGTGATATTCCAGACCCACGAGGGAAGCTGAACCCTGAGCCTACTAAGGGCAAGAGTCCCAGATGGGCTCCCAAAATCCCCTCTGCTCTGCTCCCCCCAATTGCTATCACTCACTTCTTTCTTGTCTATCTGTCCTCCAAAATGAGGAAAAGGCCTCTTTTCTATGTTTCTCAATCAACCCTTCCAGCTACTGGCCTGATACACTACACAGTAGAGGCTTAATAGAGGGTTGAAATGTGACTCATCCTTCCAAGAAAAGCCTAAATCTCTTCAAAGGCAAAGATCTCTCCCCACTGGAAGCCTCTGTCTGGTCTCTTATCTCTGGCTTGGGTGGCAATCATTTGTCTCTGCCTTGTGGACCACATTGGGGATCTGTAGCTCTCCACATGAGGTCCTAGAATGGAGCAGGGCTGGTGTCTGCCAAACCAAATGGACGGAGAATGGACAGGCGCCCAGGACATGGGGGCTCCTAGCCCAAAGGTCTCCAAGGCAGCTCTTCTTCACTTTACAGCTCTGGTTGGATGACAGCACGTGGGGGAGGGGGTGCTGTCATCCAACAGGGGGTGCCCTGTGACTCTAGGCATTTTACCACTGAAATGGTAATATTAGAGAGCTTCTTAATCAAGTGTGGAGGCTCACATCTGTAGTTCCAGCACTCCAAGGCTGAAGGGAATTCAAGCCTAGTCTGGACTACTGAATAAAACCCGTCTCAGAGAAAACAAAAGTAGGCATGGTGGGACATGTCTGTAATCTCAGCACTCAGGTGGTTCAAGGTTATATTTGGCCACATAGTGAGTTTGAGGCCAACTAGGGGCTACATTAAACTTTGTGTTCCCCCAATGCCTCACAATTCCAACCCACCCCCCCACCCCTGGAAAAGAGGGCTTCTTAGATCTAGCCAGGGGTTCTGAAAAATGGATGTATCTCACTTTGCTCTGGGCCCACCTGGGTTGGGGTGCTATGGACACACAAGGCATCAAACCTAGTCTGTATCCCGAGGAATGTGCAGTTTAGCATCTAGGGTCAATTCAGGAAGGGAAACAGGAAGACTGACAGGCGGAAATGGTTCTGTTATGTTAGTGTGGGAACTGCGAAGGGAACCTCTGACCTATCTTAGTGCTCCAGGAGCATCAGACAAGGGAAATCTAGTCGGTCTACAAAAGTGCAGTTTTGCTAAACAGCCAGAAATGTTTAGCAAAGAGGGGGCCAGGAGGTCATGGTGTCGGGAAGAAAGGTTTGCCATGAACACAAAGTTTTCCTCCTCCCTGGCCCAGAATCAGGTGCAAGGCAGACAAAGGCTTGACCCAGAATCACTCACTCTGTCTCCACAGCCAGCCGCCCCTCACCAGGGCCATTTCTTCAAAAGGACTTTCCAGGATGGAATCAGGTGGGACCTGTCAAAGGAGCCGGGACACACAGACTTCACAATTCAGTGCAGCTGAGAACGAAGCCCCCAGCCCTGTCCTCTCTAGAGAACCACCCTGGAACGGTGCAAGGCTGCATTGGTAAACAAACACTGGGTAGGCACCCTCTGCCCTACCCCCACGCTCTGCTCCTGCAGAGAATGGGCACACTGTCTCACTGGGGTCAGCAGGCAGCCACCCAATAGGACAGGGTGGGGGTGGGGATGGGAGCCAGGCCAGGCTCAGCTCCTGAACCTTGCAAAGCAAGCCTTTGCTCCAGGCTCCTCTAGCCTGAATGAGGCAGGTAAAGATGGAGTGAGCAATTCTTGAAGCTCATAAAATGTTAGAAAATGGGTTTGGAAATGGGACCAGCACAAAATACGAGAATCAGAGCAATGAACTTCCATGATGGGAAGGGCCTCTTTCACACTGGAACCCCACAGGGGCCATTTTTGAAGTACATAAAATAACAGCCGTGCCATTAAGCACTGTATGCTTGGTACACTCTCTGCCTTCACCCATTATCCCCCTTCAGTTTCCCAACCATTCTTGCCATCATTCCTATTTTAGAGATAGTTCTCTAGGGCTTGGTGAAATCCAGCCTACTTAGAACTCCCCACCCCTTGATGATGAAGCAATGGATCCACACCCAGCCACCTCAGCTTCTCTCTAGGAGTTTTTCAAAGATGAAATGCCATTTGGGTTTAGTAGCACAGCCTTTAATCCTAGCACTGGGGAAGCAGAGGCAGGCAGAGCTCTGTGACTTGTAGGCTAACCTAGTCTACATAACAAGTCTTAGGCTAGACTTGCTGAGAAAGACTGTCTCAAAAAAACAAAACCAACCAAATAAAAACCCACCACACAACATGCAGAATCAGGCTGGCTCAGAATCATAACTGGGAATGAGGGGGCAAGCACCCCAGGTGATTTCAAAGGCCGCAACGTTTGCCAGCCACTGCAAAAATCTCCCCAGACAGCACTGTGAAGACCTTTGCTTTTACAGGTGATGGAGCCCAGATGCCTTCTCTTATTAAAGGATGCAGAGATGGCGTCTCTGCCCTTCCCCCACCTGCTCGCACTTGCTGCGCAACTAGGGCTGGCACACCTAGAGTGGAAGCCTTGGCCTCTTGTGTTTCTCCTCTAGCTCATTCGGCTCTCCAAGTTCTGACACAGATCTTTCAAGAGAGTCAGGTGTACACTCCTTCTCAAGTTCCCCCGGATGCACCCACCTGTCTACACCTGTTGCAGAAATTGCTGCCACAAAAGCCCGCTACTCGATGAAGCTGCTCCCCCAGCCAGTCGCACCTGCGCTTTGCTTACCCCGGAGAGCTTGAGGCATTGCACTCCCCAGGCTATGCCAGGAGCCTAGCTGCCCCCAGGCCCCGCCCTCCAGCCCCAACTCACTCTCAGGGAGGGAGAAATTCAATGACCGAGACATGCTGGGATTTGTAGTCTCCAATCCTACACAGAGCAGAAGCAGCCTGGAGTAGCAGTCCTGTGCTGACCCCAAAACGGGTAAGAGGCTACACACATAATTTTACTTTCTTTCTTTCTCCTTTTTTTTTTTTTTCTGTTTTGAAACAAGGATCTGCCTATATTGTTTTAGGGCTGCCCTTCAGAGCAGCGGGGACTAAGGGTGTGTACCACCACTCCCAAATTATTTTTCAATTATGACATTTATTTGTTTGTGTATTTCTCATAAAATACTTTTGCCCTTTTGGTACTAGATATGTATTCCTAATTACTGATCTACACTCCATCCTTGACATTAAATACTTTCTGTTAAGGATGTGAAGCTGAGGACTGGAGAGATAACTCAGCGGTTAAAGATCATTGGTTGTTCTACCAAAGAACCTGTGTTTAATTTCCGGCACCCACATGGCAGCTCACAACTGTCTGTAACTCCTATTCTCGGGGATCTGATACTCTCACAAGAAAATACATACAGCCAAAACACCAATGCATATAGAGTACAAGTAAACAGTTTATTTAAAAAAAAAAAAAAGTTAGGGGGCTGGAGAGATGGCTCAGCGGTTAAGAGCACCGTCTGCTCTTCCAGAGGACCCGGGTTCAATTCCCAGCACCCACATGGCAGCTCACAACTGTCTGTAGTTCCAGTTCCAGGCAAACACCAAGGCAAATAAATAAAGTTTAAAAAAAAAAAAAAAGTTAGAAAGAAAGAAGTCGGGGCTGGAGAGATGGCTCTGAGGTTAAGACTGTTCTTCCGGAGGTCCTGAGTTCAGTTCCCAGAAACCACATGGTGCTCACAACCATCTATACTGACATCTGGTGCCCTCTTCTGTACTGTATACATAATAAATAAATAAAAGATCTTTATAAAAAAAGAAAAGAAAGAGAGAAGTCACTCCTATAATTTGTCCCCTAATCATGACACATGCATACAGACACATACAGGGACACACACATAATTTACATAGCAGTTTTCAGGTTCTGAACAACACTATTTAAGGCGCTAAATTGTTTACACATAAAGCAAGAAAGCTTAATTTAATGTAAAGCAACAATGGAAGTTTTGTTTAAATTACTGTTATGGGAGTTAAAAAATATTTTTTTAAATCATGTGTGACGTCCAGGCAGTGGTGGCGCACGCCTTTAATCCCAGCACTAGAGGCAGGGGGATTTCTGAGTACAAGGCCAGCCTGGTTTACAGAGTTTCTTGACAGCCAGGGATACACAGAGAAACCCTGTCTAGAAAAACAAAAACAAACAAAAGTGACTGGAGAGGTGAGGGAAATACCTCAGTCAGTAAAGCGCCTGCCAACATGCACATGGAACTGAGTTCAGGTCCCCAAGAACCCACATTTTAAAAGTGATATAGCAGTCCCTGTGAGAAAAAGACAGGTGAATCCTCAGGGTTCACTGGTCTTCCAGCCACCTGACATGAATCCTAAGCCACCTTGTCTCAGGAAACAAGGTAGACGGCTACCGAGGAAGGGTACCTGAGGTTGACCTATGGCCTCCACATGAACATCCATAGCCTGCCCCCTCATACAAATAATAAAATAATTAGAGAGAGAGAGGTTAATCCTCAAGAGTGCTGGAGCCTGGAGCATCATCAAAGGTCAAGGCCAGTCTGGTCTATGAGAGTTTCTAGACTACATAATGAGACCTTGTCTCAAAAACAAGAAATTTTAAATAAAAACAAAAAGAATTATACAGCTTGAGGTCTCATTCTGAGAAGAGAGCCAGAAAGAGGGAATGAAGAGCAGGATATCCCTAAGGGCTATAGACTTGTATAGAAGGTCGCTGGACAAACTGCCCCCTTGATGCCTAAGGGCAAGACATTAAATTCAGCAGAAGCTGGGCCTGGCTGTACAGACATACAATCCCCAGATGCCTGGGAGGCTGAGAAGCAGGAAGATCACAAGTTCAAAGCCAGCCTGAGCTACAGAATGAGTTTAAGGCCAATCTGGGCAATTTAGACTCTATCTCAAAACTTAAAAAAGAAAGAGGAGGAGGAAGCTAGAGATAAAGCTCAGTGGTAGAGGGCTTGATTAGCATAGATGATTAGCATAGATACTAGCATAGCGTAGATGGGACCCTAGGTCCCATCTCTGAACCAAAAAAAAAAAAAAAAACAAGGTCAATTTTGAAAACATATGGTAACCTATATTCACAGCTACTCTGCAGTTTCAGTCTAGGGAATACCTCAAGCCCAGAAGATCCCAGGAGTCCAAGGCCAGCCTGGCCTACGTAGCAAGATTTTTTTTTTTTAATATTTTTTTTAACTTTATTTTATTTATTTATTTATTTATTTGCCTCGGTGTTTGCCTGGAACTGGAACTACAGACAGTTGTTAGCTGCCATGTGGGTGCTAGGAATCGAACCCAGGTCCTCTGGCAGAGCAGACGGTGCTCTTAACCGCTGAGCCATCTCTCCAGCCCCGAGATTTTTAATAATAATTATTATAATGAAGAAAGAAAAGAAAGTTTTCTGGATCATCAAAATGGCCTGCCTCCGGGCTAGAGAGATGGCTCAGCAGTTAAAAGCACTGACTACTCAGATGACCGGGGTTCGATTCCCAGCACCCACATGGCAGCTCATAGCTGTCTGTAGTTCCAGTTCCAGGCAAAACACCAAGACAAAAAAAAAAAAAAAGGGATGGCTTGCCACCAAGCCTGATGTGCAAGGCCCCAGAACACAAAGTGGAAAGAAGCAAGTCTCACAAGTTGTCTCTGACCTACAAAGTGCAGGGCTACACAGATGCACACACATACACACTCCCACACACATAGATAAATGTAATCTTAATTTTTAAAATAAGTTTGTTATTCAAAACTTAAGAGAGACTCACACCCACAATCAAGAGACATTACTGGATTCTTTATATTCAGCAACTTTGTGCTCCCCAAACTGCAAATGAAGAAGCCCTAGACTCTCTCAGTGAGAGAAATGCTACCCTGAAGCCAAAGTCCTTAACACCTTGTCCCACCTTAGACCCCTGGTCGTGTGCCCCCAAGGCTAATCCCATGTAAAGATCCCAAGTCCTTTACAGACAGAAAAAAATAATACCCCCTGGAAACAAAATTAAGTGGAAATTATACTGGAATTGAAAAAAGACTGACCCCCCCCCAAAAAAAAAAAAAGAAAAAAGACTGACCCACATTTGGGAGACTGACATAGCAGGACTGGGAATCCCAGACTAGCTTTGACTACACAGTAAAGCTATCCTAGGCTATATATTATATTTTCACCACCACTTCACACACAAATCTGTGCATAAATTATATGTGTGTAATTATTACAAATATATATATATATTATATATATATATATATATTGCAAAGAGAATCCAGGCTCTGTCTTGGTTTTGGATGTACCATTCTTGAGCTGTGCAAAGCATCATAGCGCTCTTGGGTATCAAGAGCCTGTCCCCCAGTTCATCCCTAAATCCCAGTCTATCGAGGGAGATTAAAGGTACAAGTAGTCAATGCAAAGGATGACTTAACCAAGAGGAAGTCCCTCCTCACCCAAGATGTTCAGAAAGGCTTCCCAGAGGAGGCTGAGGGGTTTTGAAGGGTCAGTAGCATTTCTTCAGTGTGGATCTAAGAACCCTACTTAAGAGCTGCTAGAAAATTCAGGGGTCTTAAGTACATTTAGAAGGCTGGTAGGAGTCGGGGACTGGCAACGGACAAAGCTGCAGAGTTCCCAGAGTATAACAAGGATTGGGTGGCAGCCTGGATATTATGTATAGTGACTACCTGGGTTAGTAGACCAGAAGGTCCTAGGGCACAGTAGATATGGATCAATCAGAGAGAGGCTGGTTTTGAGGAAGAGGAACATTTTGTCACCTGGATCTGCCCTGCAGGGTTACTACTTAGACTAGTTCAGTCCAAATTCTGACCTGTGCAGGGAGCAGACAGAAAATGCCAGAATCCAAGGTATTACCTATTTGGGAAAGGCCACTACCCCAACTTCCTCCTGTCCCAGAGAATGCCACCTTACCGGAGTTGCAGGGCTCATGGTTCCTGGTGGTCAGAGTAGCATTCCCAAGAAGGTTCCAGCAGTGGGGCTCGGCTCTGCAGCCTCAAAGAGAAGATCAAGAAAGATCTACCAAGTGGGACCCTGAAGGGAGAGGCCACACTAGCCCTAAAGAAAGTCACCCTTAGGTCCAGTCCCCTTCCCAGCTTTTCTGACTGATATTTCTGCCCTTCAGTTCCTGGCCAAGTCGCCTGATGGTTCGGTGGTGACCTAGGTATCCAGGATAGGATTGGGAGGAGGGTGGGACAGAGCAGAGCGGGCATGAGGGGCAGGTTCTCTGCCCTAGCGTAAGGTGGGGCTAAGTCTTCATTCTGAGGCTCTTGTGTCTATCACCCCAGCCCTGGCTGTGCAGCCAGGCTCCTTAAGCCTCCCTTCTTGGCTCTCGGTCTTCTTAATCTTGACCCGGAGCCACCCCAGAGCTCCAGTCCTTGCGTGCAGTGCGTGCTTCTCTGAGGGATTCTCCACAATAGATCCTATTAGCCAGTGGCTTATCCTCTTTCAGCAGCCCCGGAACCATACTCTCCAAACCACTCTGCTTTTTATCTCTGTGACTTCAACTCATTCTCTAGTCTCTGGAAAGTTCCAACCTATCCAACTCTAACCTCTCTGCTCCCTATAGCGGGGATGGGAGGCTGGAGGAAGGAGGAAAGAGTGGGTAGAAATGGGAAGGAAGGGAGATGGAAAACTAATCTCTCCCTGGGATCCTTGGCCAGTTAAACTGCTAAAACGCTGTTATAATCGCTATTACTATTGACGACAATAAATTAAATTCTCACTTAGACACTCCTTTTGGATGTTCA